>APFE031707610.1:0-14149 GCA_000404065.3 Pinus taeda | reverse complement strand
GTCTTATGCCTCTCGATCCCTGCATCCTTGCAATAGTTGTCAAACTCCTTGGAAGTAAACTCACCACCATTGTTAGTTCGTAAACATTTTATTGTTCTACCAGTGTTGTTTTCTACCAATGCTCTAAACTGCTTGAAAACTGAAAAAACATCAGACTTTCTTTTCAACATGTAGACCCAGACCTTCCTAGAAAAGTTATCAATGAATGATACACAATAAGACGAACCACCATAAGAAGTTGTAGGGGCTGGTCCCCAAACATCTGAATGGATATAATCAAGTATGCCTTTACTAGTATGTTTGCCTGTTTTAAACTTTTGTTTGCTTTGTTTTCCAAACAGACAATGCTTACAAAAATCTAACTTTCCAGACTTTAGATTTGGAAGTAACTTGCGATCAGCGAAAATTTTCAACCCTCTTTCACTCATATGCCCCAATCTTTGATGCCATAAGTGAATGGAACTACTATCATGTTCAGACACAGTAGACACAAAATCTAACCCTATACCTCCTTCTAACTGAAATAGATTTCCTACTTTCTTAGCTTTCATAACTAGTAAAATGCCTTTGTAAATTTTCATTACTCCACCTTGAATTACAGTCTTATATCCATTTGAATCAAGTGCTCCTAATGAAATCAAGTTTTTTCTTAAATCTGGTACATGCCTCACATCAGTTAATATTCTAATTGTCCCATCAAACATTTGTAGTTGTATACTCCCAATCCCAACAATATTACATGTTACATCATTACCCATGTACACAACGCCATCATTAATGGATTTATATGTCTTAAACCATTCTTTATGAATACACATGTGGTTTGATGCACCGGAATCTAACAACCAATGTTGACCATGATTTGACACATTAACTAATAATACTTCATCACTCATACCTGAACCAGATGCTGAACCTGTATCTGTCGTATTTGCCTCCTTCTTCTCTGTTGAAGAATTTGCTTTTGAAGTTTGCTGTTGTCGCTTCCAGAAGTCCTTCTTTAAATGACCTGATTTTCCACAAAACCAGCACTTTAGCTTACTCTTCTTCCCTTTCAACTTTGAAGGTGAGTCGCTCGGCTTCCTGGGGCGTCTTTCTTTCGAACGACCTCTGACCATCATAGCTTCTGATGTAGAGGTTTCGGAATGCGACTTCCTCCTTGTTTCTTCCGATAATAAGGATGCAACTACATCATCAAACTCAATAGTTTCTGATGAACTAAGACTTATAGAAGTAACAAAATGATCCCATGACTCGGGCAACGAGCACAATAAAGTAATAACTTTATCCTCGGATGGAATTTTTACTTCTATACTTTGTAATTGCACAAGAAGAGTATTAAAAGCATTTAAATGATCGGCAATTGATGTACCTTCCTTCATTCACAAACTGTACAACTGTCGCTTCAGGAGAATCATGTTGGTTAAGGATTTGGTCATGTACAACTTCTCCAGTTTCGTCCACAAACCAGCAGTTGTTACCTCCGACATGATATTAAACAGGACATCGTCCGCCAGGCATAATCGAATAGCACTAACTGCTCTTTCGTCCATCTCATCCCACTCATTGTCTGTGATGTTGTAAGGTTGTTTGGATTTACCCATTAATGCCTTTACCACGCCTTGTTGGACAAGCAAGTCATGCATTTTCACCTTCCAGATCTCAAAATTATTCTTGCTATTAAACTTCTTAATTTCAAAACGAGCACTTTGAGTTTTCACCATTTGTATCAATAAAAAAAAACAATAATCTCCAAAAAACAAACCAATGTTTCAATACCAGCAATTAGAAAAACAAACTGCCTATGCCTTTTTGTCTTTGCCTTTAAAAGAGAGCTGAGATAATACAAAAACTGAGTATCAATATGCACGGGAAAAATGCGCCTTTATTTTGAGCTATTGTTTAACCAACGATTTCGCACTATTGGAAACAACATTCCAAACCAAAAACAAAATAGCGCAGGTTTACCAACACTACGTACAAACAATCCCTCCAACGCAACAATAACTGTAAATACCTTTACTAAACCTGTCGAATAACCTCAAAGACTCATTCTTTAATATTTCTTTAATAAAGTTTTTCGTAGAGCCTTCATAAGCTTCCCAAAATATATTCGAAGGACAATTTTCAATACACGAAAAAACCAAACCACTGTTTTTGATAAATATCATCACGAATAAGCATGTGTTGTGATAGTGTTAATCGACCTTTGACTTGGCTTTAAAGCAAATGTTTTTCTTATCTACAGGAGCTGCAATGTA
Source organism: Pinus taeda (assembly GCA_000404065.3). Classification (NCBI taxonomy): domain Eukaryota; kingdom Viridiplantae; phylum Streptophyta; class Pinopsida; order Pinales; family Pinaceae; genus Pinus; species Pinus taeda. The sequence goes on along the minus strand of APFE031707610.1, from coordinate 11,888 downwards.
AAATAAAGGCTGAACATTTGTATCAAACCTCCAACGCTCAGAAGCTGTGCAGCACGCACCTTAGCAAACCTCCTTCCGCAGACTTGGGCCACTCTTCTGCTGCGCAGCTCAGCAATACGTTTGTTCTCCGCATCGGGAATCGTTTGAACAGCAGTGTGCAGGTATATCAGCGCTCCAGCACTAGATTGGCTTCAGCAATTAGCGAAAAATATATAACGCTGCACATACCATTTGTTCAGCGGACATACGCTGCCTGATCCATGCAGCACCTCCAGGTAGCAATCGATCACTACACCGCACTACGCAGGTTGGACAAGCAACCAAACCAACTCCACGCAACACCAAGCAACGCCTCCATGCTCCAGCGCAACAGCAACGCCTCCACGCAGGTCTCCACGCACCAGCACACGCTCCACCTCCAACTGCTCTGATACCACTTGTTGGAGATCAGATGCACAGTAGATTAGACAAATCACTCAGAAAATAATTCAAGCACATCAAAACACAGGAATTAACGTGGTTCACCCAACCAATCTGGGCTACGTCCACACAACATAGGCATCGGCAATCTTATTAATCAAACAGGAGATTACATAATTAAATCCTCACAAAACTCTCACCCTCATAGCAAACAATCTGAATGGTTGCCTGTTATATAGAAAAGAGAATCTAACAACCTCATTAACTCACTCACATCAAATATAGGAGGCATTAATCATCTCCCAACAACCAGGAGCTAATCTAGGAACTGATTCCTATTGTTGTCATCAACTGAGATTTTGCCTATCTTACTCCAAACAGAAAATCTCAACACATTTTTGATAATATGACACTTCAAATTCACATATAAAAATTGATAAGGATTAACATTTTCAATAATGTGACACTTCAAATTCATATATGACAATTGATAAGGATTAATGTTTTCAAGAATGTGACACTTCAAATTCATATATGACAATTGATGAGGATTAATGTTTTCAATAATGTGACACTTCAAATTCATATATGACAATGGATAAGGATTAATAATAATAATAATATTTTTATATCGTAAATAATTAGTTTTATACTTGAGGTAAGGATTAATAATAATTCTATATTGTGAATAATTAATTTTATGAGCTTTGATTCTTGTAATAATTCTATATTGTAAATAATTAATTTTATACTCCGAGATAAGGATTAATAATAATTCTACATTGTGAATAATTATTTTTGAGCTTCGATCTTGGTTGTGAATAATGTGAACTTCAAATTCATATATGAGATTTGATAAGGATTTATATACTCTTATTGGTTGATATTAATTTTATAATTATATAATTCTATATTGTGAATAATTCATTTTTTTATAATAATAATCTATAGTTGAATAATTAATTTTATAAAATTTAACCAATATATTTGTACAAAAATTAAATTCATTTAAAATTGGTGGATAATTCTTTTTGTAAATAATTAATTTTATAAAAATAACATTATATTTGTACAAAATTAGAATCATTAAATAATATAAAATTATTATTAATTTAACCAGCAAATTTTAATAATAATTCTATATGGTAAATAATTAATTTTATAAAAATATAACATTAGTACAAAAATTAAAATCATTTACATAATGTAAAATTATTATTAAAGTTAACCAACATATTGCATAATGACCATTTCACCACAAGAATTTGTATATGTCTAAGGCTGAGCTGGGAGACAAATTGGCAATTATAATTAAAAATAATTGTAGCCTTCTTTGGGGTAAGAAATAGCTACAACAGTATGCTCCAAGTGTTCATGTAGACTTTTCCCTACCAAGTGTGAACTATGTGGCATTATATCCTTAACGATCAATTGCTTCTGAAAAGGAACCTTTGAATTATTTTCCTTCTCAGGACTTGGTCCCAACACTTGATCAAGTGATTTCTCCTATGGGAGCATGGGACCCCTTACTTCCCTCTTTTGATCCTTCTAGTTCTCATGGTTTCTTGGATGTTGAGTTTCCTTCGCAGGAGGAGATTTTTGAAGCCATGAGTTTTAGTTACCAAAGGAGTCCTTGGCTTGAGTCCCGCAAGGGGCTTAACCTAAAGAACTATTATGTGTAAGGCACAAGGTTATGCGGTTCCCTATACCATATTGTATATACAATGTATGCATTTTCAAGTTTTGTAGCACAAGCTTTTATCTAAAGTTTATATATGGGATGTATTAACTTCCTTCCTAGTGTTCCTAATTATGTCTACAAAACATTGAAGACTTCTCCTTTGGTATTTTCATGATTGATATGCTCTGAGAGGTATTGGTTCTCGAAATTGGCATATAGGTTAGGTTCTCCACCTGCGTTTCCTATTATGTTTTGACCTTAGGATCAACTCCACCAAGATGTGATATGAAACTTCTCGTTACTTAGAAGTGTCATAACTTGTGTGGTAAGAGCCCACCTTATCATGGATGCCCTACATAGTACCTTGTTGTCACTTGTAACCCATGGTGAAGTTTTGTTCTTAGTCTTGGAATTCCTCTTTATTTTTTCCATGACTTTGTGTTGAAGCCTCATTCTTCTTCTTCTTCTTCGTTATTTTTCTAGCTTTATACCCTAGAGGCTCCCATGTGTTGAATTGTACTATTGCATTGCATATTGACTACTTGCACCCATTTTGGCTTTAAGCTGACTTCATTTAGACTCATGTAGAAGCCAATTTTGACCATGAATTTTCTGCAAGTTCAAACCATGCATTCATTACCCTTTGTGACTTTACACCCTTTTCCGTGGAGGGAACATCCCCTTAGTGTCGATGACCAGTATTTGCCACCTTGCATTTAGCATAGGAATGTTCCAGTCCCAGAAACTAGTGCAGTTTCCCTTGACACTCATTCTCTCCAATATACTATAGGCATTCTTTTATTCTTTTCCGAGCATTAAATATGAAAAAAAAAAAAGATATTCCAAAAAGAGTGAGAACGGAATAGTTTCTTCATCATTTGATGGAAAGAAGAGTCAGTCATGTTGCCCTTGAACAAAGCACTTAAAATGAGTCTTTCCTCCATCAAGATGGGACTTATTTTGACTTTAGGGAAGTTATAACCTTGTTCTTGAGTTAGTCCTCCATGGGTTGGTTATCTCTTCCAATCATATGGAGAGTTTGTTAATGCCTTCTGCACTACAAATTCATACAAATCTATTTTATGTTGCCATAAAGTCACATCATGTCGTGCTTTTGTTCAAGGGAAGTGAACCTATTTTCAACCATTTTGTGATGTCTCTTGAATCATTTTTGTTAGCCATACCTCGTCTTTCAATTTATTCTCAACAGCACATCAACGACATGGTGCTTTACTCGTACGGGTTAATAAGGTCCCCATTGACTTCTTACTAGCGAGTCTGCTCTTATCGAATTCAAAAAATTTCTCCAAGAGTAAACTTAGAGTTTCACCCTAACCCTATTTACATCATTGATAGGTGACCTTATGCTCAACATCATTCAACATTATGGGTCTTTGACTAAGTGGTTTCCCTTGTGTTCATCGCTAGCTTACATTATCACACATTGGGATTCATGAAATACCTTGGTTTCCATTTGACCCTATTGGTGGATTCCTTGCCTTTGTGTCAGCTTTCATTATTGGTTGGTTCAAAGGATTTTCATGCACTATCTACATCTTGTGTACATTGAAAAAGTACTTTGGAATGGTTACTTCATCTCTCTTCGTCTGAGTTCTTCCAAATTATTGGCCTGCATTTACACTCAAACTAGTTGATGTGGGATGCCTTAATGCCTTCCTTCCAACGGATCTTTTCCCATCGACTCCAACTCATTGCTTTGGGAACAAGGTATAGAGTTATTTTTTCAGTACCTTAGGGTTTGTAGTCATCAATGGCAGACTCCTTCATTATCGACAATGAGAATACATCAATGTCTCTTGATTGATATATTCTTTCAAGTGTTCGACTTCAACACCTTTATTCACACTTATTAGATTGTACTGGGGTACCTTGACACTCATTATCATTATTGGTGAGTTGTCTCACATTTTTTAATGGTATACATCAATGACCAGTAATCAAAAAATTTCTCACATGGTCAACTTCAGCACATTTATTCCCATAGTGTATAAATGTAACACGTGTAGTCGGTGATGACCTCAAGTTGTGTCAGCATCTTGGTTCACTTGAAAGCTTCTTAATTTTTCTGCCAGTGACACCTCTCAGATTTATATGTTGTAGTCTTTCACAACAATATCTTATATGTTGGCACCCGAGTTTATGCAATACCACTATTCCACCTATATGACTTGGTACTTTTATGAGGATCATTTACACACCATCATTGATCACACATACTTCTAGCATCATTGATAATACATTCTTCCATATGTGATATTGAGACATAGTTCCATTGTGTTCTTTCACAGCTATAATCTGATGATCCATTATGTATTCTTCAACTCCTTCTGTACACTTATGTATACATTATAGATCTGCTTTATACTTGATCAACATACATGCTTTACTACTTTTGAGGATGGGTATGCCCGCCTCAAAAATGAGTTTTCTTTTTGACTCCTTCCACAGGTATTCGATGGGCTAGAATCTGGTGATCTCCTCCTGGGTTCTTGGATGACTCCTCTCTCTATACTTAATATATCTCATCCATCATGTTCCCCTTATGACCTCATGTATTAGGGGGCATATGTTATATCATTATTCAACACTCTTGTAGGCTTGATGCTCTTTTATGGTCGTAGGAAGTCCCTTTCCCTCTACAAACTTGAATTTATACTAAAAAACAATATCTCAAATTCCATACGCAACTTTTACCATACTAAATTGTGTACATACATGGGTCCCATAACACTATCCCCGCGTATACCTTGTAAAATATGGAAAATTAAAATAAAATGCTATTTTTAGGGCGGGGTTTATGGGTTTTACCAAGAGCCCACCTATAGGGTCTCGTGGCTTAACTGAAATAACCAATTTAAGGTGATATATATACACCCCTTGGGTAGGCCTAATTGATACAAGAAGAAGGATATCAACATTATACTCAATTTCTCCCAGATCAAGTCTGTGTTTCTCGTGCCTCGTGTACTCCCAGTCTCTAGGGAACCCTTGTTTCCTTTGCATAGATGCCAAACATCCTTATCTATCATCTACTTGCACCTATTGGAGAGGTTGTCTTTGTGGCTAGGGTTGGATGGATCCAGGTGAAGGCTTCATCAATGTCTGTGGCCTAGATCGGGTTGTATCTTTCCTGTACTTATTGTTGTTAATCAATAAAGAATCTCATCTCTTGTTCCCTATATATGTTTTCATCTTATGAATGATAGCTTATATGTTTATATATGATAATCTAACATACTCCTATGTATGCACATTGAATTATATATTACGTATATGCTTATGTGATTGATTTGCAGGTCTACACATCTTGGAGGAAGCAAAGGGTTTGGACCTTACAAGAACATCTTCAAACATAGGACCTTTGAGTATGTCTCCAAATCTTAGTTCGATAATTCATATGTTTGGCATGTTTGTTTGAGTGCTCTTTGTTGATTGTTTCATCCTTCACTATTGAGGCTTTCAATGCTTTCCCTAGGGAACTTTTCCCGCCAACACCAACTAATTTTACTAATTCATTTCTTCTTAGAATAATCACATCAAATCACATCAAATCTCCTCAAGCTTCCTATTAGATCTATGTTATGTATCCAAATCAAAAGTAGCACATAAACATAAGAAAAGATAGATAAACAACTAGATAATAAGTCACTTCAAGGGGGCAACCTCCCTTTACATCACATAAATGAAAAATTCCTTAATGATTCAAATGACATGACCTCCTTGGTATGTATAGGAGTCTAAAGGGTCAAAATATAATTAGGGCCTATATAACAATAATAGTTTAAGGGAACAACAATAATAATATTGGGCTTCTATGGGGCACACAATAACAATATAGAGGCTATAATAGTATTATAGGGACCTAGCATGCCCCTCTCCTTCAAAAAAGTGTTGTCCTCAACCCTTGAGTAATTCTATATGCTTTTGTATAAAATTCTCATCCTTCTATGTGGAATTTTCAGTAGGTAAGTTATTCCACTTAATGAGATACTCCTAAATTGATCAATTTTGTAACTGCCATATTATTTTTTCCATGATTGCTTCCAGATCCAATATGATTTGTCCTTCCTCGTCAAGTTTTCGAAACATATTTTGAACTTGGATTGTGTCACCTATAACCTTCTCTCAACATGAAACATGGAAAACTTTGTGTACTCACAAAGATGCAGGCACCTCCAATTTGTTTTACATAGGACCAATATTTTGCAACACCTTATAAGGGCCATAGTACTTGGGTGATAATTTATTATCCTTCATAGCTTGCTTGAGGGACATTTGTTTGTATGGTTGTATCTGCAAAATTACACAATCTCCCACATCAAAAATTATTTTACTACAATCTTGATTTACTTGTTATTTCATTTGATTCTATGCCAAAGTCAAGCTATCCTTCAAGGGTTGGAGAACTTATTGTTGATGCTTGATATGATATTCCATTGGTTGAACCTTTGAATAGTCTCTTAGAGACAATGTGATGGGTGGTGGATGATATCCAATAAGTTCCATAAATGGGGTAATTTTTGTTGTAGTATGGAAAGAAGTGTTATACCACCATTCTGACAAAGGTAACCACTTGAACCATTTTATTTTCTTATCATATACAAAGAAACGAATGTATCCTTGCAAACATTTGTTCACTATCTCATTTTTTACATCATAATGAGGATGATAAGATGAGTTATGAGATAATTGATTTCCAAGACAAGAAAATAATTATGTCCAAAAATTTCTAGTGAAAATGGGATCTCTATCACTGACAATAATATTTGGGTTTCCACGTAGCTTTTGAACCATAAATGTAGTAGTGGATATACTAGCTTTGAAAGGATGAGATAATGCAAAAAAGTGTGAATACTTAGTAAGTATATCAACTACCACCATGATGACTCTCTTTCCTTTGAACTTGGGCAGACCTGTGATAAAATTCATTGAGACCTCCTCCCAATGCTGAATTGGAATGGCTAATGGATGTTAAATACTTGGGGTCTCAATTCTCCCAACTTTATTTTAAATACTTGGGGTCACAAACTTTTGAATATTAGATTTAAGGCCATCCCAAAAACATTCCTTCTTGACCTTGTGGTAAGTTTTTAAAAATATTGAGTTCCCTCTTAGAAGAGAGGTGTGCAATTCCAATATAAGCTTTTGTTTGAGTTGGGAGTTCTTACATATATATAAGTGATCTTTGTACCACAATGAGTCATTTTTCCATGTAAATGTATCAGTTGCACTAGAATCTTACTACAAATTTTGAATGATTTTCCACACTTCTTTGTCATTCTTCCATTCACCCCTTGCTTTACTTATCCAATTAGGTTGGAAAATAGAAATGGCACAAAGAAATTCCTCCACATACTCATCCCTTTTTGAGGGTGCATCTATTACAAAAATTTTCTTTCCCTTTTTGTAGATGAATTCAAATTCACAACCCAACATTTTTGTGACCCATCTTTGCTACTCTTCTGAAGATAATCTTTATTCCAAGAAGTACTTAAGACTGTCATGATTTTCTTTTACCTTGAATCTTCCCATTAGGTAAGGATGTCATTGCTTCAGGGCGTGTAGTATTTCTAACATTTCCTTCTCATAGATAGGTTTGTGTAAATACTTACCTTGATTGGACGACTTTCAAAAGAAATGAGTCTTCCTTCTTGCATTAAAACAACTACCAATGCCATTTTCTGAGGTATCACATTCCACAATGAAGATTTTTGTGAATTCTAGTGTAGCTAAGACTAGGACTCGGGAAATTGCCTCTTTAATATCTTCAAACACCTTAGTTTCTTTCGAAGTCCAAAAAAATGCATCTTTCTCTAGTAATGTTATTAGTGGTGCTATTATTTTCCCATAATTGATAACAAACTTTCGATAATACCATGTCAACCTGAGAAATCCTAGACGATGCCTTAAGGTTGTTGGAATTTTCCATTCCTTGATGGATTTAATTTTGTTAGGGTCTACCTTAACACCTTCACAATATTACCAAAATATTCTAATTCTTGTACTCCAAAGAAACATTTGGAGGGTTTTGCATATAATTGTTTTTCCTCCAATATTTCAAGCACCCTGTTAACATGTTGAACATGATCTTTCCAATACATTTTGTAGATTAGTATCATCAAAAAATACTAATACAAATTTTCTAAGTGTGGGACTGAAAATGGAATTCATCAAACCTTGAAATGTGGAAGGTACATTAGTAAGACGAAAAGGCATGACCAAAAATTCATAATGAGATTCATGAGTTTTAAATGTTGTTTTCATAATTTATTTTCTCTCCATTCTAATTTGATGATATCTAGCTTGGTGAAGTAAATTTCTCCATGTAGTTAATCCAACAATTCGTCAATGACCAGAATGGGGAATTTATCTTTAATAATGAGCTTCTTGAGCTCTCTATAATACATACACATATGCCATGATTCATCATTATTGTGCACCAATACTACTAGAAAAGAGAAAGAACTTTGGCTAGTTTGAATTATACCAACCTCTAGCATTTCTGCAACCATGTGTTTAATTTCACTCTTCTAGGCATAGGGATATTTGTAAGGTTTAATGTTTGGAGGAACACTTCTTGAAATCAAGTGAATAACATGATCATGATCGTGAATAGGTGGGATGCCTTTGGGAGTATCAAATACCTTCGAATGATTTTCAAGGACACTTTGGAGATATGGAGAAATGGATGGCTTAGATGTTTGAACATCTAGTGATCATAATTGTGCGATTACTCCTCATTGTTTCTTATTCAAAATATTTGTCATGATATTAGAGATTATTATATTCCCATGTTTCCCTGCAATACCCCTTAATTGAATTTCCTTTCCTTCCCAGAAAAATTTCAATAAAAGTTCTTGAAAATTAAAATTTATTGTCCCCAAATATTGTAACCATTGCATGTTAGGGTCCCACCCTAACCCCCTTATTCATGTCATGGGATCACGTCATAGTCAAGAGTCAATAAAGCCCATATTAATATTTGTAAGGGGTTAACCCGCAATTAATGAAGGGACCACAGTTAGTTGCAAATGGGCGGTAGTATTAAATAAAGGGTAAATGGGCGGTAGTATTAGATAGATGGTATTAATAAAACCCACGGTATTGACCCGTGGTATTTCATGTATGAGTCATATATAAAGGATAGAGACTCCCTGCGAGGAGTATCGTGTCTTGTTTTGTAATCGAGCTCTGCTCTATTGGAGGTTGCCCCCTCGAAGAGGCCTGTGAACATTTCTCTCTGAGTAATAAAATCATTGCTATTCTGTGTTCTGGGTATATTTTCTTCGCATATTCTGTGTTCTGGGTATTTTTTCTTGCATATTCTCTGTTCGGTATTACTTTGCAGGTTAAGAAGCATAACAAGTGGTATCAGAGCACTTTCCAGGGCTCGGTGGGATCTCCAAATTTTAGCAATTTTTTTTTTTTGGCTAGAGACGTGTTCCGGCGTCTTTAAACCACGGGATCTGTCGTTAAGCGCATAAACCTACGGATTTGGGGAGGCATGCACGCAAGAAATACAAGAGGTGGTCACGTCTATTGGACTCCCTTGTAACCCCTGTGGGTACCCCTTCGAGTAGTAGCGCATTAGACAGAACCGCACACGGGCTGTCTTCCACGTACCCTTTGGGTATATAGGAAGCCCCATAGCTACCTTGAAGCCTCACCATAGATAAACTTTCGGCCGTCTTGTGGCTACAGTACACCGAGAACAGCACTCGGAGAGATTACTCGCCCGTACGATAGGGTAGTCGGGTTGTACGGCTAAGGGTACGGTCGATCCTCCTTAGTTAGAGCTCTGAAACATTGGGCCGAGTACTACTGTCAGACCCTTATGTATATTGCGATCTGTAGCACCTGACACTCCTCAAGACCATAGTTCCCTTTCTATCGGGGCATCGCACATCATCTATTCCAAATCAGCGAGTGCAGCAGCAGCAGACATCAGTCCCACAGCTCTATCCGATCAGCAGCAGCAGTGATCTATGATCCAGATCTCTCAGATCCACCAGATCGGAGTAGTTGTGAAGGGTCCCTGTGCCTGGCTATAATTTTCGCAGGACTTTTGGCGGTAGTGACATTTTGAGGATTTGACGACTGCAATATTGATCAAGAAGGAGTAAAACTCCGTTGGGAGTTTTCTAAAAAAAAAAAAAAAAGTCTGAGATCGTCCGAAGCACTTATTTGTGATCTAGCCCATCAGCATCAGGACAACGAGCTGAGAACGGTGGTACCATTCAATTTCTGCACAAAAAATTTTTTTGCGGTCCCCATTTTTCATCAAGTTGGTGTATGGTAGCAACTAGAGCTCAAGCAATGGCCAATGAAAGACTAGACAAACTTGAAACAATTATGAGCGAGCTCAAAAGTATGCTTGACGACCTAGCTAACATGGTACGACAAGCCTTCGTTAAGGGCAAGGAGCCAGCTCTCGAGGACCACTATAATGACCATGAGGGTGAGTCTAGCCACTCTCCTCACGCATGGCGCACCCATCCACCACCCAACAGAGATCTCCCACTCAGTCAGCGACCTCCCAAGTTGGATATGCCGAAATTTGACGGTTCTAACCCGTCCACATGGCTAGCACAAATGGAACAGTATTTCAAATTAAATCGTCTCCAAGATGATTGGACTAAGATTGGAGTGGCGACCATGTACTTGGACAGTGAACGATGGCAATGGGCGGAATGGCATCAGTGTCGCAATGCACCTTTTTCGAGTTGGGTCTAATTTGTGAAAGCTCTTCGAGATCGCTTTGAACAGGGAGACTCCTTTTTGGGCAGTCTCACTAAGCTCCGACAGACGGGTACAGTGAATGAATATATCACCGCTTTTGAAGCCTTAGCCTTCCGCACTCAGCATCTCTCCGATGAGTTCTACAGGGAATGTTTTATCAGTGGTCTTAAAGAAGCCATCAAAGCTCAAGTTCTACTCCACCACCCTCCCACATGGTCGGAAGCTTGCCAGGTAGCCCGTAAGGTGGAACGTGCCATAACAGCCCAATACAGCCGCCCCAATTTCCCCACTAAAGGTCGTCCCCCACAAGCTCATACCACAACTCAGACACTTAAGGTCCAAAAGGTATCACCTCAGGAAATGGCTGAGAGAAGGAAACAAGGACTATGTTACTACTGTGATGAAAAATATCACCCTGGCCATAAATGTAAGGAGCCCAAGTTTTTTCAAATTGATGCCACTGACTACAGCTCCACTGAGGAAGATCCACCTCTTGAGGAACAGGAGGCGATAGAAGAAGACAACCAAAAGGAGATTGTATCTGACGACCCAGTTATTTCACTCAATGCGTTGGCAGGAATCTCTTCCCCTCAAACTCTCAAAATCAGGGGTTTTCTTAAACATCGCCCAGTAATAGTCTTGATTGATAGTGGAAGTACCCATAATTTCATCCATCAAAAAATCGCAGAAGCAGCACATTGTTTTGTACGGGAAGTCTCTAACTTCCAGGTCCAAATTGCAGATGGGGGCACAATGAAATGTGAAGGCCGTTGTGAAATGTCAAACTTCAAATGGGGGATTATCAGTTGAAAACCCACATGTTTGCCATACACATGGGGGGATGCGACATTGTCCTAGGTGCTGAATGGCTCCGCACCCTTGGGCCAATCACAATGGATTTCCAGGAGTTATATATGAGTTTTAAGCAGAACAACTCCACACATACCCTCCATGGCCTCCAGGCGGGAGCACCCTCTGTCATCAGCTCGCATCGGATGGAAAAATTGTTAAAAAAGGGCCATCATGG
>APFE031707605.1:301970-317249 GCA_000404065.3 Pinus taeda | reverse complement strand
TGGCTACCCGTTCCGTCTTCGCCTCTGCTGATGATCATGCAGATGATCTCGTACATCATGTACTGGGGGAATTGGAACATGATTTGTCATTAGAGCCTCATGACATGTATTTCTCCCAGAGTGTGGTTCTTCCATCCCGCGAAGACCTCTTGGGATCCATGTTCTCGTAAGGCCCACGAACAGGAGTGGAGCATAGTTCCTTGTCTTGTGTCAAGCTTGTTAAAAAATGAAACAAGGAGTCATGAGGATAGTTTGTTCCTATCTCAACCTTGTTAAAAGATGAAACCAGGTGTTCGAGGATATTTCTGATCTTGTGGCGACCTCGTTAAAAAATGACATAAGATGTACGAGGATAGTTTGTTCCTATGTCAACCTCGTTAAAAGTTGAACCGAGGAGCAACGAGGATAGTTTGATCTTGTGTCAACCTCGTTAAAAAATGAAACAAGGGTGTCGAGCATAGTTCCTGATCTTGTGTCAAGCTCGTTAAAAAATGAAACAAGGGTTATGAGGATAGTTCTTTTACTTTGTCAACCTCATTAAAAAATGAAACACCTCCCTTTTGAAATCGAGTCTTTGATTAAGTTCTCGTAAAATCAATGTCGAGTCTTTCTAAGATCTCGGAAGTGAACCTTCATTCCATCCACCTCGTTGAGTGCAATGAAGCTTGGGGGCATGTACCTCAATCTGCGTCATTATGCTGGGGGCATGTGAACTCATAACAAGCATAGTTTTTCATTTCAAGCTTGTGTAAACATGAAACCGAATCCAAGTATAGTTCTCCATGGTTCAAGCTTGTGTAAACATGAACCCATATCTGATTTACATCTCATGATTTCCATTTACCCGCTAAATTCTACTAGATGAGCCTTAGTCATTTCATTCTGTTTCCACCATCTCTTTGGCTGATCATATGCTTTCACTTGGTTGTTTTCCTTTCCTGAGGAACCGCAGCAATGAGTGGCTTTATTAGCAAGCCTCTTGACCATTACATGTTTTGAGCAGTTCCACCATTGTCAGAACGAGTTACTACCCTTTATACCACTCATTCCTCTAGGATGAGTCACGTTTAAGCTCTTTTATGACTCGTAAAAGATGAAAAGGTTGCCAAGTTTTCCTTTCAATTCGCTAAATGAAATGAAAGGTGGTCTACTTTAAGCTCTTTTCCAACCGTTTAAATGTGAAAATATTGCTGAGCTCTTTTTCGTTTCAGGCTCGTTATGGGTTAAGAAACGAAGTGGCTTCGATCTCTTTTCTACTTTTTCAGGTCGAGATCACTAATCACGAAAAGTACTCCTTGATCGTAATGGTCAAGCAGTTCTTTTGAGTATCATTTTATACCTTTTTGAGCTCGAGAGAAACAACTTTACGAAAAAGGACCCCCCTGGAGTTTTCTTTTCCGTGTCTTTTTCAAACTCCCAAAACATGAAAAAGACTGCGAGTTTTACCTATGTTGGACTCGTTAAACCTTGACAACATTGGAATCGTCACCATGACGAGACTCGAGCTTCTCCTTATATCACAAGCATATGCTATCCCCTTCAAGCTTGTTTTCAAAAATAATTGGGGTACTCGCCAGCAATGGTGGGGCAAAATTTGGAAAACGTTGTTGATTGTTTATGGCAGCTAGTCACTCTTGAACATCGACACTTCTACTTCTCGTCAGGTTGGGACATCCATAAATCGTCATTTGGCCTTCTACAGGTTTAGGTTGTCATTTAGCCTCATTCCATCTGATCCATGCTGTCTCCATCAAGCCTCTGATCCTTTGGTAACTGAATGCTACCACCCTCCAGAGTCATGTCGCCGACATGTTCAAGAGTATAATACTTCTGCAGTTTACATTTTTGTCTCTTTCTCTGATACTCTATTTCACCATCTACTAGTTGTTCCTTGTCTCATGCCATTGATGGGGAAAACATTATGGCCCTCCTGCGACAGGTCATCTCCTTTCGACATCAACTCATTATTCAGGAGATTGATCCAGAGATCCCTTTGGTACCTTGGAGCTTGCATGCCTCAATGGCAAGTTATTGGCACCTAACATTTGACTTACATCATTGGTTGCCAATTGGGTGATTCCACAAGTGTTCGACTTCAGTTCATTCTTCATGCTTCATGGATTGTACTAGACAATACCTTGAGAACCATTGGCATTATTTGTGGTTTCTCTTGCTCTTGTTAATGGTTTACATCATCGACCGATAATCAAGCGATTTTCTATCATGCTCGACTTCAGCACCTCTATTCACATGTTCGAATTTGTACTATGAATGGTTGGGTTCAAGACCTCACACTCAGATTACACATGTTTGGGCTACGTGGATTGCTTTGTGATTACATGACTCACTGATGGATGGTTGCGACCATACCTGAGTCTTCATGGATGGCTGTGACCATACCTTTATCATTATGGTCGTATTAGCTGGATGGTTGCGTCCATACCACAGACCTGGTTCATATGTCTTTTGGATGGCTGTGTCCATGCCTAGACTACAAGTAGTTCACTATCAGAGGTATCAGTTGTACTTGCGCCTACAGGTTCTTCTAGATGGTGTTCCAGCTCAGTCAGTTTTGTAAAACATTTCACCCCTCCCACTCTCTCGGGCTTCATACTTTAGGGGGCATTTGTTACATAGTAATTTGTAACTGCCTTCACTCCCAGTCCTTCTATTGTGTCATGTGTCCAAGTCAAACATGCTCATGTTGAACAAATGCTCTCTGGTCATGCCAATTGACCCACTTTTCCTAAGTTAGCTGCCTCATTGCAACTATGGGCTTAATAAACGCACTGAAAGGCACTCATAAACATTTCATCCGCGCTGCCAGCATAGAAGTACATCTGATTTCTGCGATGGTCCAATTTCATACTCCAACGCAAGATTCCTTATTCTCTTCAGCGATGATCTGACTAGCTACGTTGCTCATTAGCGATGTCAGCGCTGAAGCTCTGTGATGTACCCATGATGACCCAGATTGGGTGAATTTGTTCCAATAGTTGGCCTTCTGGAGGACTCCAAACCTGGTTGTTGGCATAGGTTGTGTCGCCCTTCCTTCCCTGGCATGGCAGTTCCGTCAATTGTGCTACCTTCCTTGGTGATAAGCTCTCTCTTCCCCCTTTCATGGAGACTCCTTCTCCTATTTAAGCACTCACTTTTGATATGATCAGCTAATAGTTGGTAGTTGGTAAATTCTTGGATTGAGTAGTGTTGTTAGTGCTTTTGATAGATAGCTGGTGTGAGTGTGATAAGTGTGGGAGTGTTGATAGCTTGGGGAAGGTTGTGAAGTGCCCTTGATTTCATGCAAAACTTGTGAGTGAGAGAGAGACCTTTGTATGTTGGGAGATCCATCTTCAAAGAGTGAATGCTTGAAGAACATGCTGGTTGGATCCCTCTGAGAAGGCTTGTGACGCCAAGACTTTGGTTGTAAGCTTACTCTTATTTCATTATTAATGCAATCAATGATGTTTTCCTATGTCTTGTATGTAATGTACTTGATAGCTCATGACTTGTTCACTTTGTGAGTAAATAGTTCATTGTTGTTTTCTGGTTACGTGCATGGTTGTATGTCCTTTGCTTTCTTTCAGGTTGATCACTCATTGAGGAGAAGGAATCGAAAGCCGGAGTAGTGCGACGGAACTCCATCGACCACCAGAAGAGGTAGGCCTCCAACTATGACTGTTTAAAGAAAGTTATTGTTGATCTGTCCTTGTTTGTGACTAGACCCACTCTAGGGCTAGAGGGGTTGCCTCTATCCATAGAGGGAACACTTTCCTGCATCACATGTTGAGCTCCTTCTATTCTACCTGTTGCTGATGTAGTGGCCGAAGTAGAAACTCTGGCAATGGGAACTGCTACAAGAGAGAATACATCCGTTGAAGTTTGAATGTTCTTGATAGCTTCCCCCCTGTTGCCCTGGTATTACAAATGAAGGGACCAACTTGAGCTTTAAGCTTAAGTTGTGATTTCTTTTTGGCAGCTACAAAATGTACTTCATTTGCATTCAATCTTTGCCTTAAGTACTCCAGTGCAAAGATTCTAACAGGGAGGTACTTTGGTAGTCTGTAGGGCAAAAGCTCACAACCAAAAAACCTGATTTCTTTGTAGTCTTGGTAGCAATACCAATCTCTTGTTTAGCTTGATCTATGAACTAAAGTTCTTTGACAATCTCCTCACAGATCCTTGGTAATGAAGTGCTGCTCATAAGGCTAAGGGCTGGATGAATAAATAGTTCTATGAACTGCTTGTATGTGAATTCTTCTTTTTCCTTCATCCTTATTGACGTCCAGAAAATCACTGACTATTGTTGTCCTTCTTCATCAAGTTTCTGCCAAGGAAATGGGAATTTTCCTCCCTGAAAATATATAAAAAGATACACAAGTACTGAAGCACACATGAATATTTCTTCAGTGTAAATTTGACAAACTTCTCATGTATGGTCTCAGCTATGAAATGACTGAAATCATAAATAACAGTAGGCTCAGAATCAGAAGAAAACATGGATATGAAACCAAGGATGGCTTCATTAATAGATTGATCAGAGTGATAACCAAGCAAATAGGACAGGATAGTAGTAATATGTTTGGTTCTATAAGGAAACATAGATGAATCATAAGAGGGATTTCTCTTTGGTAGAGGACTACCAATTGCTAAAAACAACTCTATGGTCTGGGATCTCTTGGTAAAGTCCATTTTGTTATAAGATTCTATCAGCGTTTCATGGGAAAAAGGATGAGTTGGTGTTGGATTACTGGGGCCTGACCCAGGTTCAGAAGTGATTTAGCCAAGAAAATCCCAGTATTATTGGCCCTTTCGGAAATAATTCGTGGAGCACGGACTGAGGTCTCACCCAAAATAGTATGGGAGGGTGTTGGAACCAGGTTTCCACACCCTGGGGATGTCTAATATGTGGTGATAGGAATGCGATCCAACCTTTGTGCTTACTAGGCTATGCGCACCTACAGGCACGTTACGTCCTATGTTACTACCTTCATGCAACTCTAACCACAACGTGACCCATCTTGCTCATCCAAGTCTTCCTTGATTAGGTTCTGTTCGCTAATTACTTAGAATATTTTCATACATAAACATTCAGACAAGTATTTATCAAGTGCACACATATAAATAAATAGATAACACTTAATGCATAATATCAAAAATATAGATCCACAACCAGATGAACAATATTCTGAATCCAACTTATCTTTATTAATGCTCTTTTCAATTTCAATTCAAGTACAAACCCAACTCCGCCCTGTGCACTCAACTGCAGGGGTCTGCGCACTCAACTGCGGACACTACTAGGCCTCTGTGCACTCAGCGGTAGAGCCTCTTCCTACTACTACGATTCAACATGCTTTAGATCCACTTCTATTCTCTAACCATCCCTTCGCATCTATCTACTTACTTCTTCTTCAAAAAGACCTGCTTTACACTTAGAGCCTCACTCTATTTATACAATCCCATGGTCTGCAGACCATGGGTAGGCTGACACAAATTTACATTAAATTACATTATTTTACAATTCTTAGGGTGAACAACCCTATGACTCATCCTAGACTTTCATGCTCCGTGCCCGTACTTTGTGGAGTCTTTACATGACATTAACCAAAACTCAAGCTTTAAGCCCCAAAAGCATGCTATTAAGGGGATCCACTGCCAAACAGGCCCCCAACACAATCATCGTGACTTGTCTTGAGTCACTCTGCTAGTGCAATGATCTTTGTGCGAAGTCCATGCAGCAGGTCTCGCATAGCTTGGGTGTCCACATCACACTTTTTTGTTGCCTATTGTACTTGTTGCACATGTATCTCTAAACCTTCGTGGGAAGGGTCACATTCCAGTCCAATCGCATAAATTTATTGCATCTGTGCTAGCTTCCCTTCAATGGTAGTGGTAATTGTGAAAGCTTCATCGATCCATGGTTGGATGCGTGCTTTAAGCACAACTCCTTTTTGGCGTGAAGTGTCTGATTGGTCCTTCACTGCCCTTGCCTGCTGTAGTCTGGCAAGTTGTTGAGTAAGGACAACCATCTGCACGGTGCCCCAGACACTATCATACTCCTGCTGTAACTTTCCCATCTCTATCTCTAGGCACTGTAGATTTGGGTCTTCCTGCAGGTGTGTAAGTATGGTTAGTGCTTGCTCCAACATCCTGGTGCAACCTTGTGTTGTATGTCCAATTTGTTCCAACCCCATCTGGATAGCGTGGGCGCACTACTCTCTGACTTCTAGGGGCATGGAGGGCTACGCCTTCAATCGTAGCTTGGTGATCTACAGGTTCAGCTCCAACTAAACCTTTGCCATTTCCTCCCTGGCCTTGCAGACTCCAGCCACCAATCTATGGATCTGTTCTACTCCTAGTAGTTCTATCAGCATGGCCAACTCTGGGACGCTCCTGCATGCATCTTCTACTGCCTGCTACAGTCTACAAGCCTACACAACCAACTCATCATGCTGGAGGCTGAGTTGATCCATGTTGATTTTCTGCTCATTCAAGACCTAGATCGCATGGCCCTCCTGGGCGTGGAGCTCTGCGATGACCCCATCCTGTAGTTGGTACAAAATTTCATGCAGCAAGGCAGCCAAGTTCAAGTCAATGCCTTTCATGCTACTTATCGCAACCCGATCACCCTCACTTGCTGCTACTAGCACGCCTTTGGGCAATACGAAAGGGTTGTCCATACGGGCATGCATTGTCTATTCAGCCTTGGAGGTTCCTGCTGCGATGTACTGAGCCATTGTACTTATTTGGGGGGCTGAACCTATAAGCGTTGTAACTACGTGTTGAGCACCCCCAACACAGTGTTCTTCTCCTTCCTCAGTTACTGGAACGCGTCCTTCGTGACCTCGCGAATTGTTTCGCTAATGTCAAACAGATCACCTTCTGTGAGCGTGATCGAGTCGACAAATGTCTTTGTTTCTTTTACCTTATTCCTGGGAACTACTTTCTCAGGGCCATGCGACCGCTTAAGTTGGGTCGATGTAGAACCAGGGTCCGTACATTCTTTTGTCCTGTCTACTTTCCCGGTCTTCTGCCCCATGGACATCTCCTGGCCCTCCTCTGGCTTGCTTGTTGGTCCTGTTGTGGTTTCTGCTATCTGCGTTGCTACTGCTGCATGAGCCATCTTCTGCTGTGTGGTTTCTACTTGTTCCTAGCGTCTTCTTTTCAGCCAGCTGCGCGATGCACAACTTGGTTTCCTTTTTTCTCTACTGGTTTGTGACCTTCTCCATTTCCACCAAGTTCAGGGTGCACCACTCTGGAGGCCATGACTCCATTACTGCAAAGATCACATTGTTCATTGTGATGAACGGAAGCTTCACCCATTTCTGCATCGGATCCTTGCACGCCCAGATATACAGGTTATGCATATCCACCTTGAACTCTGTCGCGCTTTGCAAGTTGTTATGAACCGTAGGAGACAGGCATGGCCTTCTATTGATCCACATTTAGATGTTGGCCTCCATAAACACCTAGAACAGCTTTGTCTCATGAATCCTCTTTACGTCTTTTGTAGCCTAGAGCGAGGCGTACCTCACGGATTCGGGCAGATCACCCTCAATACTAGGGAAATGGATATCCTCTGGTAGCTCCCCTACAACGAACAGGATAGATAAGAGAAAACATCTGTAGTGGAAGACCTTAGCCTGCTCTTGGGCCTCCTTGCAGTTTGTCAAAAACTCCTCGTAGAGGAATTGCACCCAGTTGAACTAGAACCCTTTTGCACATTGCTCTGCCAGTGCAATCACGGATATTGGCACTTCATCGGTGTGACATTTCCTCATCAGTTTCCCGACCAGCCACTGGGTGGCTACACACACCCATTTGTCCTTAATGCTTGTGATTGTGTACCCCCGCTTTCTCTGCTCCAGTTTGTGCTTGGTCTTCATAGCTTCTGCGAGGGCCAAGTCACTGCTTTTTCCCGTTATAGCCACGAGGTCATGTCCTCTTAAATGCAAGTGAGAAATTTTGTGAATTAGGTTGGTTGTGATGGGAATAGGATCCTCCACTCAGAGATACCCATCATGCACCAGGCACAACAACTTCTTGATGACGAAAATAGTGATGGGCATGCAGTGGTAGTGGGGTATCCATCACAGATGGAGTAACCCAGCCTTCTCCACACTATGCAACCATTTCTGCTTCATTATCTTTTCTGTGGCCAGGTGTGGGAACTTCTTGTTGTCCACGAGGTCCCAATCCTCAAAATTCATGGTTGGTATTCATCCCAAAGGTGTACCTTCAAACACTATACCATTGGGGAGGAGTGGGGTCTAGAGCACACTCTTCGTGGTCTCCAGGTCTTTCGGTATCTTAGCATTCCCTTTCCATGGGGGGGACGTATGTAGGTAACTTTGTTGGAGAATGATTTGGTGAGGCATCCTCCACCTGCCCATCCTGCGCCTCAATTTGAGCAATTAAAGCTTATAAGTCTTCCTCCTCCTCATCTGGTTCAACAGTGACAGCTTTTCCCTTTTCTGCCATTGACAATTTGCCAAACCTTGGGTTTCTTGGGGATACACGGACTGGGCCCATAATTTGCTTATCTTTCTATGGTCATGACATTCGTGGTGATTTTGGAACTTCTAGTGCAGCTGCCACCTCTCCAGGCTCCTCCTGGGCCAAATGAGGCTCCACGGTAACTTTGGCGAATTGCACTCTTGTTCTAGCAACCATCATCGTATCTACACTTGAAGGTGGTAAGAATACGTAGCGCTCAATTCTCTGCTCAATTCTCAGACAACCAAGTGTTGTCTTGTGCCTAGCCCTGGGGGTTTTATAGCATCTTTCGAATTTGAATTTGACCCTTCCGCCCACTTCTAAGTCATT
The DNA here is from genome assembly GCA_000404065.3 of Pinus taeda. Lineage (NCBI taxonomy): Eukaryota > Viridiplantae > Streptophyta > Pinopsida > Pinales > Pinaceae > Pinus > Pinus taeda. The sequence continues at coordinate 308,423 of APFE031707605.1, read as the reverse complement.
AATGCCTTCTTGGCAGTAGATCATCTCAAATGTAGCTCTTAATTCGTATCTTAATTGCCCATCGCCCGCTCCTCTTGTCATGTGGAAAGAGTTATATTTGCGGACAAATCTAACCTCCCTAGGAGTCTAAGACTCTCTAGTGACAAACAAACCAAACAAGAGCAATCCTTCTCTAAATACACGTTATTCTATGAGAGATCAAGTGTTTTTTGATCTTACCTTAGGTCCAACGCTCGTTGTAGCAGTCCAGCCTTGCTAATCCAGATGAGCTCCTCCTTCACTTTCAGACCTGCATACACTAACAAAGCAAACAATTACATAGCATCTGAATATTCATTATAAAACAAAATATATCTATCATACTGACCAAGGAATGTACGAAATAATTCATTAACAAATCATTGAGAAGAATGGACTTATTTGTATTAAATAATCAAGGAACCATTACAACCTGAGCCTTGGTGTTGTGCAAGCTCCTCCCAGGGTCCAGCAAGAGATTTCCTCTACTTTGACAAGCTCACCTACTCCCACTATGGCAACAGGGAAGGATAGTGATCTCTCCTCACAAGTCAACAAATGGAAGTCCTAATTCCAGCAGCATTTACCCTTTAGAATTGTTCAGCTTTCAACCTTCCCTCCTTTGACCCAAGGCCTATATTTATAGTATTATAGAGGAAGTTATTCAGTTCCAACATCAATGGGATACTCCCTCTTTTGGATGGGGTAGCTCCTCTCTTGATGGGATAAGTTCCTCTATCATAGGATGCATGAACCATCTGGAGGCGCTCAATACACGTCAAACACTCTTCTAGAAGGCTCTAGAAGTGACCACAAGTAACTTTTTTAAGATGAAAATCGCGCCTTTTGACCTTTACAGGAGTACGCACCCATCCCTTGACTTACAGAGCATACAAGTACGCAGGTACAATGAGCTTGGGATGCGTACACGCAGGCAAGGTAGATAGAACCTGCGTACCCAGAGATAAACATGATTTTTAATGACTTTCTCTCTTTTTTGAAGTTTGACATGAAGAGCAGAGGTATGAGGCTTGAAAAGGAGGACAATATGACTATTGATGGAGCCATATTAACTGCAGATAGTCATGGTGACAAATTTCAGTGTAACACCTCTTTGCCTTAACTTGGACATCTTATCATGAACAGTGACATCAACAGTCACTTCCCAACCTATCTGTGTGGCAGCGCAACCCCAACTACGTGGCGACGACCCTTGTGGCATGCTAATATTGCATGAAACCTCCATATCACGCAGCTTCCATACAGGATCTTTAAGAGTCCTGCGCTCTCTTTCAACTGCTTGGAGCGCTAAGACTATGCCCCCTACGGAGATTCAAGTGGTCACACCACCTGTGCGAGGCTTCAATTCACTTTCCAGCCTAGTCTGTGGGCACTCCTCAATTACCCTCATGAAAGGCAGCGCCGCACGTTCTTCCTTATACGATACTCTCCCTTGGTTACTTTCGCTGGTAAGGTGTGGTCGCAGCTGTGGTAGTAGAGCCGCAATTTCTCGGTAGAAATCATCTAATGCAATAGTATGGCTGCCCATATCTTTTCTTGTCATTCTTACTTTCTAGGCACAACATACTTGCACAATTTTGATTTCTAGTTTATTGATTTGTGCATCCATTAATATGCTTTTCTTCCTCAACCATGCCCGATCTTCTTCGAGTCTCCAAAGTTTAAGGTCCCCTTGCCGAATGGCTTTCTGTAACTGCATAATCCCTTCATCCAGGTCCTCGTGTACTGTCCCAGCTATGGGAGCTACTGCGTGAGGATTCCTTCCTTCCAAAACCAGGTTCTCGGCTCTGCTCTTCAACTTTGACGTTGTCTCTGTGCTTAGGTTTTTATACATGGCCTTATAGGCCCATTGTACCACTGGTACGCATAGGTCCCAATCATATCGTCATGCCTAGTGAACACTATTTAGGATCCCGCATACCTTCTAGAATGCTTCCGAGTTGAATGTTTGTGGTGTGCATCACCTTTCCTACTGTTGTGTCCTATTCTGATTTTCAATCTTGAGTTCGGGTTGTGCATGTGCACATGTCTATACCCATCGAGATAGGTGGGTGTGCAAGCTGCTCCACCTTAGTTGACCGACTCTTGTGCAAGGCTAGGGTCTTGCAAACCGTAGGCGTATCATCCTTCTACATCTATGCCAATTCTCAAACTTTCCTTGATGTGTACTCCACCATCGTGCGGGTGTTGCACACAGTGCCCATTTCAACGCATCGACCCGCTGCTGTTCTGGTACTGCGCTTTCAAATTTTCTCAAGAATTCATCCACCATTGTCAATCCATCATATGTCGGCAGTTCTCATGCCTCTATTGTCACACAACACAGTGATCTAATCATCATGTTACAATTCAGCATTGTCACCTCGTGTAACCAATTCTTCTAGCGCTCTACTTCGTCATCTAAATCCAAAGTGCAGGAGCTTTCACAATCCCATGAGATTCTCCCATTTGTAGTCAGATTTACCCAATCCTAGTCTCGCACAATTATCTTGTAAATACAATCCAGCTCATCATCACTTTCATCGTCGCGCACTGGTTTAGTGTAGCATGCTCCTTCGGCTAGGTCCAATGGGACTACTATGCGTAGTGACTTCTTCTCGAATATCATCTTCCACTTCTTCAGGTTGATGACTTCATTCATATCAGTGGCCCAGTCTATTCCTAACAATGTGGGATAGGGATTGTTGTCATCGACAATCTCTATTACTTCAAAATCCATCTGTGAGCTCGCACCTTCAATATCAACTATTACTCCTTGCAACCTTCCCATGGGCAAAACCTTCTGTTGGTTCACCATTCATAGCTGAATAGGGGACCATTGCAACGTGAGCCTGCCCATGTGTTCCCATGTTTGCTTTGGTAACACGTTCACGTCTGAACCCAAATCTAGGATTACCTGATCCATTTCATACTCACTAATCTGCGCAGTCAATCTCATTTCCCTTTCGGTGTGCAATGCATGCTTCCCTAATTTCCGGACTATGCATGGTTCTCCTGATCCCATGCACCTGGTGATCAGCTCCTATAGTCCTTTAACTACCTTGTTGTTGCACAGCAATTTCATCTATGTCTCCAGAAAGGTAGTAAGTATTGAAGGATCCATTCCTACCTCTGGTTGATCCTTACTACCTGAAGTGGAGTCCTCTGTGAAGCTCTTCTTAGCTTCCATGAATGTCTCCTTTACACGTTCTAAGTCAAACTAAGGTTCCTTTGTAGGAGCCTTGCGAGCCCATGTGTCTTCCCCTGGTTTCTTCCCCTTATCCTTTCCCGCGGTCACACCGCTTCTGAGCATCATGTTTACATCGGGTCTTCTTCACACGGTTCAAACCTCATAATTTGTATATTTTGAGTCAGAGGAGGCTTGAACACCCCTTTTTTGTGCATCTTTGTGATCAACGTAGGACAATCTATTGTTTCATGATCAAATTGATCATAATACAAATAGGAGATCCTTGTTGGGTTGGTGTAGTCGCGGGAATAGTGCCCTGGTCCTTCGCAATTGTAACAAATTACCTGTCTGTGGCCCCTTCATGGTCCCATTCCTCCTCATCCTCGACCTTGCCCCTGAAATCTAGCATGCACCATCCCCGAAGCTAGGTCGAGGGCTCGCATTTTTGTCTGCATCCTATAGGTTGGGGCCTGATCCATCATTAGCTCGTAGCTGTGACAAGTGCACTCGTTGTGTCCTGCTAACCTGCAGAAATTACAAAACAGCTGTTGGGGAGTCTGTGTATACTTCTGCAACAAATGACAATTATCCATCATGTGTTTTCCTCCTATCTGACAGATCACACACCATAACATGGGTGTTGCACTCAACCCTACCTGTGTCTCTAGTCTGAACGACATTGGCCCTCCTCCTACCAAATAGTTTGCGAACACTAGATAGTGATCCTTGTCATGACCCTTTCCTTTCCATTTTATGCACCATACCTCCTCACGTGCCTCTGGCCGCAGTACCCCATCCTACTTCAAAATTTTCATTTGCAGGCATAGATTCTATAGTTGTGGATGGATTTGTTGAACTCCCAACCTAGGGTCATGTGTCGAGGTCTTATGAAAACTCATGGCCATTTCCAACGCTTCGGCCTGTGTGGAAAGTTTCTATTGTGACAGCACTATCCTCAAGTGCAGTGTCAGAGATGCCACAGACCATGCGCGATGTTGTGCATCTGTTAGCGTCATTGGCCTCGTGGGTCATACTCTTCAATATTTGGTCTAGATTCTAGGGGGTCTTGCCTAGAAGCATCACGATCTCTTTAAACTTGATTATTGATTGTGTTTCTGACTTTGGCCTACTGAATTCCTAGTTTAGCGCAATCTGGATTTCCACTATTCCTACGTTTGGGTGGTTGTTAGAGTGTTTGATATACCATGTCAGTGCGTAATCTCGTAGTGCGCTCACAAATGTAGCCTTCTTAATATTGTCATCCGTGACACCTTGCGCTTCCCATACTGCTCTTACCACGAACCAAAATTGGTCTAAATCTTCATTCCCTACTGCTCTGAATATCGGTAGTTTGATCGCATTCGCCATACTAAACTATGGAGGTGGTGGAGGTAGAGCGAGTGGAGATGGAGGTGAGGTAGGTGAGGGAGTTGGTGTTAGCTTAGTGGGGCCTAACCCAGGTTCAAAAGTGATTTAGCCAAGCAAATCCTGGTACTACTGGCCCTTTCGACAATAGTCTGTAGAGCGCGGACTGAGGTCTCACCCGAAGTAGTATGGGACGGTGCTGGAACCAAGTTTTCGCACCCTGGGGATGTCTGATATGCGGTGATAGGGATGCGATCCAACTTTAGTGCTTACTGGGCTCCGTGCACCTACAGGCGTGTTACGTCCTATGTTACTGCCTTCGCGTAGCTCTAACAACAGCATGACCCATGTTGCGCATCCAAGTATTTCTTAATTAGGTTTTATTTGCTAATTACTTAGAATATTTTCATACATAAACATTCAGACAAGTATTTATGAAGTGTGCGAATATAAATAAATAGGTAACACTTAATGCATAATATCAAAAATATAAATCCACAACCAGATGCACGATATTATGAATCCAACTTATCTTTATTAATGCTCTTTTCAACTTTAGTTCAAGTACAGACCCAACTCCACCCTACACACTTAGTTGCAGGGGTCCGTGCACTCAGATGTGGACTCTACTAGGCCTCTGTGCACTCAACTACAAAGCCTCTTCCTACTACCATGACTCAATACACTTCAGATCCACTTCTATTCTCTAACTATGCCTTCGCATCTATCTACTTACTTCTTCTTCAAAAAGACCTACTTTACACTTAGAGCCTCACTCTATTTATACAATTCCATGGTCTGCGGACCATGGGTAGGCTAACACAACTTTACATTAAATTACATTATTTTACAATTCTTAGGGCGGACAACCCTATGACTCATCCTAGACTTTCGCACTCCACACTCATACTTCGCAGAGTCTTTACATGACATTGACCAAAACTCGGGCTTTAAACCCCGAAAACATGCTATGGGGGGGATTCGCTGCCCAATAGTTGGTATAGTGGCAGGGGCCTACAACATTTTCTCAATTGAATCAATGTTAAAGGGATAGAGGATTTCTCCAGTAGGTGAGATAATTTATCTCTGGTTGGGATCATAGGATTCATGGCATTTTCTGACAAACTCTGGAGCTATGTGTATTTGTGGACAAATATAGTGGGGCAATTGGGATCCCCAGAGCCCAATTTCATCAATCTGGTCAATTAGCTACTCTTCCCACCAGTAATAAACTTCAAATAAATCAAATTGAGAAGAAGTCTCAATGATTTTGCAATCCTTGTCAACTAATGGAGTATGGTGGAAATCAATCTGTCGGTGAATTAGAGGATTTGAAACTTCTGCAATTGTTTTTCCCTTGGGAGGGATTTTGTCAAACAAAACTACGGGCTGTAATTGAAAAAATGGTAAAAGGAGTTACCAAAGTGGAGATAGGAAACTGACAAGCGGACCTCGAAGATGTGCTTGCGAACAGGACAAGTGGCTGAGCTGTATGAGCAGGCGGGCTTGAAGAATAATCTTGGTCGCGGAAGTTAACTGTGTAACATTTGAAATGCATGACACACTGTTTATAAAGATAAAAATGGAGTGGGAGGGTGGCACCGAATGTTTTAAATTTCATTAATTATCCAACGGGTTAATTAATGAACATTTGGTTATAAATGCGTGGGAGCAGAAACAAATGGGCAACAGATAGGCGGAAGATGATTAGACGGGAGATATGAAGTGAAACATGACATGGAGGTGGCGTGGGGCAATGGTAAATGGCTATGAAGGATGCCACGTTCGGGGGTAAGACTGAGTGGTTTGTGGTTTTGGGGTTTCTAGTCCGAAAAGACTAAAAGGTACCTTTTGTGATTTATGTAGGCGTTATTAAAGAC
>APFE031707605.1:290945-301928 GCA_000404065.3 Pinus taeda | reverse complement strand
CGACCGATAAACTTCAGATGACGAATGAGGGTCGAAAGGGAGTGTGGGCCGTATGATTTTGGAGGAGTGTGTGGGATGAGAGGTGAGGTGGAGGGAGTTTAACATGTGAGAGGGGAATGAACTATGGGGTCGCAAAATGATAGGTGGATGTGGCGGCTGTGGGTCCAAGTGTTTTAATGAATGGAGTAATAGCATATGAATGAAATAACATAAATTCAAAACTTTGGTTATTTGAACTCCCATCATCAATATGTTTCCTAATGTTTTGATCTTTAGGAAATAACCATTTCAACATCTAAAACTTTCACATTTCTACTTACCCTTCTATTCCTAACATTTTTACTTATCCTTTCAGAGTGCATTTGAACTAGCAACCCAATATTTTATTTTTATGAACAATCTATCTCTATACCTTATTCCCTCCATTGGATCAGATTAAACTATTGAGCCAATTTATTTTCTACCTATGAGAATTAATTTAAAACAAATCCAATTATGATGCAACTGTATAATTGGATAAAATAACCTAGTGTGGCATATAAACAAACTGCACACAACTATTATTATTCAAACTGAATTTAGAACAAAGTAGTGGCATTTAGATTTGCAACACTTTCAAAGTTGATTTCTTTTTGTTTTCAGTCTAACCTAACATTTTATTTTGCCTTCATTTTTTAGGGCATCTACCCTAAATTTTTCTTTGATATGGACATATTTATCTAAATATTTTCCTAACCTTTTTTATTCAATATTATTTTTTTCCACATCCTATCTTAACATTTTGTAAATATATTTTCATTTTTTGTCTAATTTATTCTAACTTATCAAAACCAAAAATTGCTACAACATTGGCTCCAACTAGCGATTGCTTTCTCCTGTGGAATGCAGAGAACCTGAAATCCATGTGCCTTCTCCTTAGGCTATGGAGTCCTTTGCTGTAAAAAATCTCACTAACAACTCGAAAAGTAAAAGAAACCAGAGTTTTTACATTGAAATGAATTCCAACTTCTTAGTATTGAATGAAATTTTTGAGAAACCTTCCATTTACAGGATAAGTGGAATATAGTCCCTCAAGATTTTGTAGCACAAAAGTGTTGTTGCCCTTCACTTCAGCAATTGCTAAAGGACCAAACCATAGGTTATCAAACTTGCCATGCTTTCTATTTTTCTCCCTCTTGGGGTCCCATCTTAGAACTAGGTCACCTTCCTTGAAGTCCCTTTCCCTGGCTCTTCTGTCAAACAGGATTTTTATCTTATTCTGATATTTCTTCAATTTGTATTGAACTTCATCCATGTTTTCATTTAGTTCAATAATCTGATTTCTCCTTCTTGAAAAATCATCAGGTTCATTATTTGATTCCTGCAATAATTTTAAAACTGGAAAGCCAAATTGTTGGGAAAGATTGCATCTTTCCCATAGACTAAATGAAAAGGAGATTTCCCAGTGGATCCTTTTGGAGTTATTCTGTTTGCCCATACTGCATAAATTAAATGAGAGTCCCATCTCTTTTTGTGATCTGCTAGGGTCTTTTTGATTACCTTCACCAAACTTTTATTTGAGGATTCTACAAGGCCATTACCTTGAGGGTAGTATGGAGTTGAATGATGTAACAAAATCTAATATTTCTGGTAAAAATCAATCATTTTAACACTAGAGAATGCTATAAGGAGAGCTTCAGCGTAAATCACATAAGAAAGATTTTTGCCAACGTGTTTCGAACCAACCAATGTGGTTCATCATCAGGACAAGTTGAAAATACAGATCTAGCCCATCGTGTTAAATAGTATAAGCAGAGACTCCAACAGCTAAAACCCTCTAACGGCTACTTTATCAATCAAGAACCCTAGTCAAACTACCTCTAATTAATTTAATATTAAATTAATATTAAATTTAATCTGTTAGAAAAAATTCATTTATTTAATTTCAAATATTACCTCTTTATACGTAAAATTATATATATCTATATATGTTAATATTTATTTAATTAATTCTTTAAATCTAACCTACATATATATGTATATTCTAATACTTTAATTATTACACCTAATTTACTAAATGCCCTATTTGTTATTTTTGTTACCCTAATTGCAATTAATCTTATTTATAATCAATTTACAATTAATTTTATAGAAGGGGGTTAAATTTGGTCAATTAAAAATTAATTTACTAATTTAATAACTTAATAATGCATTATATATAAGTTAATTATTAAGATTATATGTGTAAAATAATAATATATATATTAATAAATACTATAAAAATAATTAATTAATTAATTTATATTGATTTATATATGTCCTAAATAAAAATGTATTATTTTTATAGAAAAAAGGTTAAAATTAGGTTAATTACCAATTAATTTAATATTATATATAAATTAATTATTAATGTTATATGAATAAATATAATAATAATTAATAATATCAAGATTAAATATTAAATATTTTTAATTTAATTTATAAAAGTCTTAAATAATAATATTATGTTATGGTTAATATAATGTTACATATGGGACTATAAATAATTAATGGTATTAACTGTCTAAGAGACTGTTGATTAAATTCCCTTTTGTTTTAAAATTAGGTTAATTACAAATTAATTTAATATTATATATAAATTAATTATTAATGTTATATGTATAAATATAGTAATATAAATAATTAATAATATCAAAAATAAATATTAACAATTAATATTTTTAAATTAATTTATAAAAGTCCTAAATAACAATATTATGTTATGGTTAATATAATGTTACTAAATGTTTAAGAGACTGTTAACTAGAGAATGCTATTGAATTATCTATGACAACTTGAGTTGGGAAACCAAACCTAGATAAGATATTTTCTTCGATGAATTTAATTACCACTGAATCAGTAGCATTTCTTACTAAAATTGATTCCACCCATTTAGTGAAGTAGTTTGTTGCTGTGAGGATCCATCTATGTTGATTACTTGAAGTGGGATGGATCTCTGCAACAAAATATAATCCCCATTAAAGGAAAGGTGCTGAAATTATTGATGGTACTAGTGGAAGAGCTGCTAGTTTCCACTTACCAACAAACATATGACAATGAACACAACCCCTGACTTTTGACCCTACTTACAAGAACAATGTTGGCCAATAAAATCCTCCCCTTAAAATCTTGTATGTTCTTTCTCTCCAAGCATAATGTCCTCCACAAAATCCTATATGAAATTGATCAATGATTCCTCCAGTTTCTGATTCTATTAAACATAATAACAAAATATTCAATGGATCTTTCCAGTACAAATTTGTGTTTATGATGCAGTACTTGACTGCTTTCAATTTAAGAGTTTTACACTCGGATTTGGAGAATGATTGTTGGATTATATGCACCTGACCCAAGTTCGGAATAGTTATTTAGCAAAAAAAATCCCACAGCTACCGGCCCTTTCGGAAATAGCCCGCGGAGCGTGGACTGAAGTCTCACCCAAGGTAGCAGGGGAGGGTGCCAGAATCAGGTTTCCGCACCCTTGGGATGTCTTGATGTGGTCTGGAGATTTTGCGCACCGTTCGGTGGCCTCCCGCTGCTCTCCTTCTGTGCAAATCCGAAATAGGGCTATTCCTCACTACTAATTACTTAATGAGTTATTATAGATTATATCTACTTCTTATGGTCTTTAAGCAAACATTTAATAGAAATAACCCATTCGCGTACTTAGAAAAGATACAGATTTGCATAAACTCATACCATAAGTATATGTGCATAGATCAAATAGCTATATTAACCCCAAATTAGCCAGATCCATAATAATTCAGATTTAACAAAGAGTTTCAAAATCAACTTATCTTTATTCACTTCTTTCACCAATACATCCAGATCCACCCTATGCACTTAGCTGCAGGGGTTCATGCACACAACTGCGGACTCTACTAGGCCTCTGCACACACAGCTGCAGAGCCTCTATTTACCAACCAACACCCTCGACTCAAACTTGCAGACACTTCAAGACTTCACTCCTCAAAACTCCATTACATTCCATATCCTACAGTACATACCAAAAAATTGCCTTCTACCCATAGAGCCTCACTCTATTTATACATTCCCATGGTCTACAGACCATGGGCAAGCCGACTTACTTCCTATTATTCTATATTATTTCTTGGGCGGACCACCCTTTGACTCGATCTATTACATTTCACGCTCCACATATCTCAGAGGTTTGACAATATTTTTATCCTAATTTATAGTCTCTAAGCCCCAAAGCTGTTACACAGGACCTACACTACCCAATAGTCTCCCAACGCAATCATTGTGACTCATCCTGAGTCACTCGTTGGTGCGAAGAGACACACTACCTAGGCTCCACGGTTCACCTCCCCATGAGTGACATCCGTCATTCTGCTGCTCCTTCTTCATCTCCTGCAATGCTTCTGCCATCTCTTGCTTTATCGTTTCTAACAATTTTCGCAACCAATACTACTCATTCTGCTCTACTCAGTTAACACAGAACACCCCTTCATAGGATTTTAGCTCTAGCACATACGGGACCTCCTTGTACCAACACAGCCGATTTCTAAGTTTGTAGCTTCTCTTCGTATTGTCTACTGCAGCTTGTGTTGTAATTTTGCAAGACCATTGCTACTATCTGCGAGATCCTAGGCTTCAAGATACACTAGGGATGACTCATTAATTGCAATTCCACCAATTGGCTCCATAATCATAGCTTTTCCTTTACCCTTTATGGTTCGTCGATCAGCCCATGTGTAAGGCAATGGCATCTGAACCAGTTCTGCTTCATGTCTATAAACTTCCGACACACCCCCTCCTATACATGCTGAATTCTGCGTGGTGCCCGCAGCTGTCCACATCATATTTCTCAGAAAGCCTTGCATCTTTGGCCATATCATCATTCTCAGTCTTACTCCTTGAACATAGATAATGAAGAGTTCCAGAGCGGAAGGGAAGCACAATAGCTTAAGATTCTTAGAAGCACAACTTGTTTGGTGAAGGCCCCTCTATGATTTATAAGTGTTTTGAAATTCAAATTTGTTGGCACCCACCTTTTCTAGTGTCCTCATGTTAACCCTGTGGCAAATCGTTCCAGATCTGGTTCGTAATGTGTCTCTTAATTGCCCGCCGCCCACTCCCTTTTTCCATAACTCAAACATCTTGTCATGAATAGTGATAGCAACAGTCACCTCTCTGCTTGTCAATGCAACATCGCATCCCTATCTGCACAACCGCGACCCTTGTAACAAACCATATCCATGCGCACACCGGTGGTCGCCTAGCTTCCCCCCAAACTGCTTTATCGTCCCGCGCTCTCTTTCAACAGGTTGGAGCGGTGAGACTATCCTTCGGTCGGTTAGCCAGGAAGTCGACCCACCTATGTAGAGCTTCACATGGTTGCCATTTACTCGTCCTGATAAGGGGCCTCCGTTGAGCTTAGCAAGTTGGACTGCGCCTCCATATGTAACTTTCTTGACTACATAAGGGTCTCATACAGTAATACTAGATCATTCTCCTTGAAAGTGCGCACCTTGATATGGCAATCATTCCACGCCTTCTCTCACTGTTTTTGTACTTGCTGATGGAATCCAGCCAAAAACCATTCCTCCTAGAGTTCTTCCAGTTGCACAAGCCATTCCTCCAAAGCCTCATGGTTGGCCATGCCTGTTATTGCCACAATTCACAAACTGGGTACAATATATTCCATGGGCATAACAGCTTCCTTACCATAGACTAACCAAAAAGGTGTCTAGCCTGTCAACTTCTTACACGTTGTTCGGTAAGAACATAGCACAGAGAGGATGTGCAAGTCCAAGTCATTTCGCTGTGCGTTATAGACCTTAGTCAATGCAATTTCTAAAATTTTGTTGAACGCTTTGACAGTCCCATTCGCTTGCGGATGGTATGGTGTACTTTGTTGATGATAGATCTGAAATTCCTCAATGAGTGCACTGATTTTTCCATTCAAAAAGTGCATTCCTTGGTTGCTCATTAGAATTTTGGGACACCCAAACTATGTCAACACATTCTCGAACAAAAATTTCACCATAGTAGTAGCTGTGCAGTCCTTAGCTGGCTGTGCTTCTAACCACCGAGTCAAATATTCTATTGTGGTGATGATATAGTGCACACCCATCTTCCCTTTAGGTGCAATAGGTCCCACGAAGTTGATTGCCCACTTCATGAATGGTTGCAGCATCATTTATGGATTGAGTGCCATTTCATCGCTTCACGATGGTTTCCCAGTCCGTTGATATATGTCGCAAGCCCGATAGTATGCTTCCAAGTCTTGATGTAGAGTTATCCACCGGAGTCCTGCACGAAGAATCTTCTGTGCTATGGCGTGACCCACATAATGTCCTCTAGCAACCCCTCTGTGTGCTTCAACTAGGATCGGTCCTTGCTCAAATTCAAGCACATATCTGCATAATATTTCGTCGTTTCCCATCTTATAGAGGTGTCCTGCAATAATAGTAAATTCTGTTGCGCGTATTACCAACTTTTTCTTCTGTTGAATGGAATATCCTTGTGGCATGGTTCTTGTGGTTAAGAAGTGGATTATGTCCTCAAAATGGTCATCTGCGATGTGCACTGCATACAACTATGCATCTGGCAGTCCTTCCTGCAAGTTTGTGGGCTCTTCGCCATTCTCAATTCGAGATAGGTGGTCTGGGCCTACGTTCAGGCATCCTGGCTTTACGATGACTTTGAAGTCATATTCTTGAAATAATAACAACCACCTACAAATGCGGCCCCCCAACACAAGCTTATTCACTAGGTATTTTAGCGCTAAGTGGTTAGTATACATCTTAAAGTGCCCTCCAAGTAGATAGTGGCAGTATTTCTAGAGCACGTATACCATCGCCAATCCTTCTTGCTCTGTAGTGGAGTAGTTCTTCTCAGCTTTTGACAATCGTCGACTTGCAAATGTGATCGGATGATTGATTCCTTTTGCTCCTTCTTGAGTGAGTACTGCACCTAATGTGATACACGACATGTCAACGTGCACATGAAATTCGATGTCCCATTTCGGAAAGACCAATATAGGAGCTGATGCCATCTTTTCCTTAAGCGTTTCCAAACTTTGGTTGCATTCCTCATTCTAGCAATAAGTAGCATCCTTCTTCAACAACTATTCCATTGGTGTCGTGATCTATGCGTAGCTTTTTATGAACTTCCGATAGTACCCAATGTGTCCTAGTGTGGCGTGCAGTTGTTTGACACTTCGCAGTGCTTGTAGATTGAGTATGATAGCAATCTTCACGGGATCCACCATCAGACCTTGCTTACAAACCACATCACCGAGCAGGTTCCCGAAGGGGATGAAGAAAGTACACTTCTTTAGATTAAGTGCAATCTGGTGCTGTCGGCAAGTATCCAGGATTAACAGTAAGCTCACGATATGTTTCTTAACTAGCCCAAATATGGTCTAATCATCAAGATATACTTCTAAGAACTTGTGTATAAATGCCTTGAATGCAGCTACCACAACACAGGAGAATATCGCCTGTGCGTTCTTTAGTCCAAAGGGCATCACCATATACTGAAAACAACCCCACTCGGTGGTGAAAGTTTTCTTACTCTTGTCCTCTGGTGCAATCTTAATCTGGTGGTAACCCGAGAAACCATCCATGAATGAGTAGGCTTCTTGTCCTCCCACATTTTCCAGTACCTCATTAGTAAATGGCGTCGGAAAGGGGTCATTGACACATGCATAATTGAGATTTTTGAGATCGACATAGATGCGAATTTCACCCTTTTGCTTCTTCTCCTACACAACCATAGGACTTACCCAGTTAGACTCTTCCACCAGTTCAATTATTCCTGCTGCAAGCATCTTATCCAACTCTTCGTGGACCTTTGCTTTGTATTTTGGATTCAATCGGTAAGGCTGCTGCTTAACGGGTTTTGTATCCGGATTCAAGGTTATCTTCATCATTCCCAGATCACCGAGGATCCCCTTTAACTCCATGATTTTTGTGGGGAATAAGTCTTGATATTCTCGAAGCAACTCGACCACCTTTTCCACTGTGGCATCGTCCCAATAGTCTCCTACTGTTGCATACTTCGGCTCTTTCTCTACTCTGATGTTTACTTGTTTCATTTTCAGTGGCATGGCGATATCTAGTTCCTTGATTGCTGATCTACACACCTCGCAACTCCCCTCTATTTCTGGAATATTGATGTTTCTAGGGTCATTCTCATCATCTTCTACTTGCACATTGTAACATTCGAGGACCTGGCTCAACTATTGCGACTAGTCTGGCTACACGATTTCTTCTGGTTTTGATGGTATTTTGAAAATAGTGGCCTTTACCACCTGCAATGCATTGTCCACACTATCCATCCATTGATCCTCAAAGAGGAACGTTGACAGAAACCCTTCGCGCAGGATATCCCATTCGCCTGTGCCATGTCGAAGCTCTGTTTCAGTATACAAATTCCTTGGGACGATGTCCAGGGTATGATAAAATAAGTGTACCCACTCTTGTTGAGGCTCTTCTCCATAGACTTGGACCCATCCGGTCAAGTGCATGCGCGAATCGTCACGTCCATCGTATTTCTCCATTGTGCGTAGTTTCGGCCTCCCAAATCTTATATGCATCACTCCGCTACTATCATGCCAATTTTCAAAGGTTCCTTCATGTGTGCCCCACCAACGTGCAGACGTCGCTAATGCCCATTTCAACACATCAAACTGCTTATACTCTAGTACCGTGCTTTCAATTTTATCAAGAATTCATCTACTACTATTAGCCCATCATACATCGGTAGTTCACGATCCTACGCTTTAATGCAACACAACGATTTAGTCACTATATCGCAGTTTAATGTGGTTACCGCATTCAGCCGGCTATGCCATCACTCATCTTCTTCATATGAATCTTTGGTGTAGGATTCTGTATGCTCCCATGATATTCTTCCTTCCGCTATCGGATTGTCCCATACTTGATGTCGTGTAGTGATGTTATAAATAGAATCTAATTCATCATCACTGCCTCTGTCGTGCATGGGTTCAGTGTAACACGGTCCTTCAGCCGGGTCTAGCAGAATGACTACGCAGAGCAACTTCTTCTCAAAGATCATTTTCTGCTTCTTTAAATTAATAATTCCAATCATGTCAGTGGCCTAGTCTATTCCTAATAATACAGGGTAAGGGCTACTTTCATCCACAATTTCGATTACCTCAAAGTTCATTTGGGTGCTTGCGCCTTCTATATCTACCATAATCCCTTGCAGTCTTCCCATGGGCAAGATCTTCTGTTGATTTGCCATTCTCAATTGACTAGGAGACCATTGCAGTGTGGGCTTGCCCATGCACTCCCACATTTGTTTAGGTAGTACGTTTTCATCTGAGCCCAAGTCCAAAATGATCTGATCCATCTCATAGTCACCAATCTGCGCTGTTAATCTCATTTCCCTCCCAATTCGTGACGCTTGTTTTCCCAATTTACGGATCGGTTCACTTGGCCCTGTGCACATATTTATCAATTATTGCAAGCCCTTAACCACTCCATTATCACGAAGCAATTTCATGCATGTCTCTAAAAAGGTAGTCAACATCGAGGGATCCCTTTCTAGCTCAAATTGATCACTACTACCTGGGGTAGAGACCTCCACGAAGCTCTACCTAGGTTCCAAACCTATCTCCTTGCGTACTCTTGTGTCCTCAGTTGGTTTCTGCTTATCTTCTCCTATGACTATGCCACTTCTGACAACATATTTACGGTGGGATCTTCTTTGCACAGTTCGGACCTCATCATCTTGACGTTTTGTGTCATCGTAGGATGTGCTGCATTTTTCTTATGAATCTACATTATTAGTGTTGGTAAATCTATCAATTCATGGCCGAATTGTTCACAGTAACAACACAATATTCTGGTTGGATTGGTGCAATCCCGTGCATAGTGACCTGTTCCACTGCAGTTCTAACAGATGAGTTGCCCATGACCCCTTCCTGGCCCCATTCCTCCCCGTCCTCGTCCATGTCCTTGGAACCCACTGCAGGTTATCGCCGCGGCTGGATCCTGACCTCGCACTTCAGTCTGCATTCTATAGGCAGGTGACTGGTCCATCAATAATTGATAATTACGACAGTCTCATTCCTTGTGGCCCACCGATCTACAAAAGTTTCAAAATAGCCGCAGGGGAGGGGGTTGTCTCACGTTCTATAATAGATGACAGTTGTTTGTGGCATGCTTTCCTCCCTCCTGACATATTGCGCACTAGAGTGCGGGTGCTGCGCTTCACCCTGCCTATACCTTTGGTTGCAATGGCATTGGTCCCCCCGCTGCCACATAGTTCGCAAAGACTGGACAATGATCTTTATCGTGACCCTGGCTTCTACGCTTTATACACCATACTTCCTCTTGGGCTTCTAGGCGAGGTGTCTGTTCCTGTTTTAACTTCTTCATTTCTACACATAGGTTTTGTATCTACGCTTGGATTTTCTGATATCCCAACCCCGAGTCCTGTAACAGAGTTTCGTGCAACCTCATCACTGTCTCCAACGCTTCAACCTAGGTTGAGATATTTTTTTGTGACAAATCCATCCTCAGATGCGGTCTCAATGATACCACAAACCAAGCACAGTGTTACACATTTGACAGTGTCATGTTCGCCTCGCGGATGGTACTTTTCAGTCTTTGATCCATCTCCCACGGGGTTTCACTAGGCATCATCACGATTTCCTTGAACCCTATGATCAACTATTTTTCTGACTTTGGCCGACTAAATTCTTTCTTCAATTTGGTCCAGATCTCTGTTGTCCCCGCATTAGGGTGATCGCTTGAGTACTTTATATACCTTGGATTTAAGACTTCTGTGGTCAATATCTTCTAATTTTGTGACTGGAGAACCCACAGTAAAAACCATTTTGTTGTCAACGTTTCGAACCCCAAAAGGGATCCATCCTCAGGACTTTTTATTGAATGTTGATAGAAGAAGAGCTCAGATATATGATATAAATAGTCATGAGGAAAGAGGTTAGATAAGGGAAAGGAT
>APFE031707605.1:276775-290628 GCA_000404065.3 Pinus taeda | reverse complement strand
TATTAATAACATTAATAATAATAATAAGATTTATGATTGTTAAAAAAAAATTATTGTTTAAAATTTTTTTAACAATCCTTTCCCTTATCTAACCTCTTTCCTCATGACTATTTATATCATATATCTGAGCTCTTCTTCTATCAACATTCAATAAAAAGTCTTGATGATGGATCCCTATTGGGGTTCGAAACGTTGACAGCAAAATGGTTTTTACTGTGGGTTCTCCGGTACTTTATATACCATCTTAGCGCTCAGTCCTGGGTAGAATTTCTGATATTATCGTCTGTAATTCTGTGTGCATCCCATACTAACATCACCATGAATCAAAATTGTTTTGGATCTTCACTTCCTGCTCCTTTAAATACTAGTAGCTAGATTGCGCTCATCATTTTTAACCTCTAGTTTGCATTTCGGTGTACTCCGAACTACTACTATTCTTGATCCCATCGATCCTTAAAGTATTTCTCTATAGAGTTCCAATGTTCCTACATCAGACACCCCTTAGGCAGATCCTTGTCCTAGCAACGAAACCATTTGTTGGCTTATATGGGCCTGACCCAAGTTCGGAAGAATTATTTAGCCAAACAAATCCCACAACTACTGGCCCTTTTGGCAACAGCCCGCGAAGCGCAGACTAAAGTATCATCTGAGGTAGTAGGGGAGGGTTTTGGAATCAAGTTTCTACACCCTTGGGATGTCTTGATGTGGTCTGGAGGTTTCGCGCACCATTCGGTAGCCTCGCATTGCTCTACTTCCACGCAAATCCGAAACAGGGCTATTCCTCACTACTAATTACTTAATGAGTTATTATAGATTAGATCTACTTCTTATGGTCTTTAAGCAAACATTTAACAGAAATAACCCATTCGTGTACTTAGAAAAGATACAGATTTGCATAAACTCATACCATCAGCATATGTGCGTAGATCAATCTGTTATATTAACCCTAAATTAGCTAGATCCGCAATAATTCAGATTTAACACAGAGTTTCAGAATCAACTTATCTTTATTCACTTCTTTAACCAATACATCCAGATCCACCCTACGCACTCAGTTGTAGGGGTATGTGCACACAGCTGCGGACTCTACTAGGCCTCTGCACACACAATTGCAGAGCCTCTATCTACCTACCAACACCCTTGATTCAGACTTACAGACACTTCAAGACTTTTCTCCTCAAAACCCCATTACATTCTGGATCCTACAATACATACCAAAAAACTACCTTCTACCCATAGAGCCTCACTCTATTTATACATTCCCATGGTCCGCGGATCATAGGCAAGCTGACTTACTTCCTATTATTCTATATTATTTCTTGGGTGGACCACCCTTTGACTCGATCTATTACATTTCGTGCTCTGCATTTTTTGGAGGTTTGACAATATTTTTATCCTAATTTATAGTCTCTAAGCCCCAAAACTGTTACGCAGGAACTCTGTTACTCAACAATGATGCTAGGCACTCAAAATGGAGCAAAAAATTTACAATGTCTTGATACCAATCTGACAATAGAAATTTTTCGTCAATATGTAAAGGGTTCTTGTGGATTCTTTTATTCAAGTTGAAGAGAAGGTTCTTGTGGATTCTCCCCTTTTACAAGGACAGAAGGTTCTTGTGGATTCTTTCCTTGTAAAATTAGGAAAGGTCCTTGTGGATTCTTCCCTTGTGTAAGGACAGAAGATTCTTGTGGGTTCTTCCCTTGTACTTCTAAAATAGAATTGATTCCAAGAACTTTGCAATTAGATTCTGCTAAAAGCTTGGCTAATCCTTGGCCTTTTACTAGCTTTGTAGTTTTTATAGTTAGATCAAACTCAAGTATTTGAGTGATTCACCTACCTCTTTTCCCATCAGTGTCAGGTTGAGTTAGAACAATTTTTACAACACCATTAGGAACATAAGAAGTAATAGGTGAATGTAGGACATACATCCTGAAAGATTTCAAGGCTTGAATTA
The DNA here is from genome assembly GCA_000404065.3 of Pinus taeda. Classification (NCBI taxonomy): domain Eukaryota; kingdom Viridiplantae; phylum Streptophyta; class Pinopsida; order Pinales; family Pinaceae; genus Pinus; species Pinus taeda. Next base: position 288,671 of record APFE031707605.1, on the reverse strand, counting down.
GGGCATAGGCTTGCTTCTCTATTATGTCATACTTAAGCTCGACATTTCTCATAACCTTACTGAAAAAGGCTATGGGTTGGCCATGGGAATATTCATTCTTTTGTAATAGAATAACAACAATTGTTGTTTCTGAAGCAAAAGAAAAGATACTGAATGGTTTAGTATAATCAGGGTTGGCCAAGGTGGGAGCTTCAGATGTAGCTTTCTTGATCTGATCAAATGCATTCCTCGAAGAGATAGTCCATTTAAATTCATGATTCTTACAGAGCATGTCAGTTATATCTTTTACAATCTCTGCATAATTTGGGATGAATCTCCTTAAAAAATTAATTTTGTCCAGAAAAGCTTGAATTTATTTCTTGTTTCTAGGTGAAGTCAATGTTTCAACGGAAGACACATGCTTGGGATTAATTACCACTCGTTTCTTTGAAATTATATGGCCCAACAATATTCCTTCTTTGATAGCAAACAAAGACTTTTTAGGGTTCAATGATATCCCAATTTTCCTACACCAGTCAAAAACCTTGATCAAGTGCTTTAGATGTTTCTGATCAGATTTAGAAAAAATAGTAATTTCGTCAAGATAAATAAACACAAATTTGTTTACCTAACCCATAAAGGCTACATCCATAGCTCTCTACAATGTTGCTCCAGCATTTGATAAGCGAAATGGCATTATAGTGTACATAAATGTACCCCAGGGTGTAGTGAAGGCTATCTTTTCCCTATCTATTGGATCAACATTTACTTTATTATAACCTAAAAAACCATCAAGCATAGAAATCCTTTGTGCTCCTGAAACCATTTGAAGTAACTAATCCATTTTGGGCAAAGGATAATTATCCTTTAATGATGCTTTGTCCAAATTGCTAAAGTCCATGCAAAGTCTGATTTCTCCATTCTTCTTCCTAACAGGAACTAAATTTGCAACCCAATTAGAATATCTAAGAGGGAGAATTATTTGAGCATCTAGCATTTTCTTAATTTCCTTTTCTACAGTTGGTAGAAGGGCCCGACTAATCCTCCTAAGTTTTTTTTGCTAAGGTATTGCATCTGGCTTCAAAGGGATCTTATGATGTATTAATGAAGTATCATAGGTTTTTAGATCAGCATAGGTCCAAGTAAAAACATCCTTATAATTTTGAAGTAACTTAAGATATTGAGTTTTAATCTCAGGGTCTAGAGATGCAGAGATTTTGATGCTTTTGACATCATCATTTGTTCCAATGTTAATTTCTTCTATGTCTTCTTCCAAAGAAATGGATTGAGGATTTTAGAGGACATCATTTTGATCAAATGAATTTTCTAAAGGTATCAAGCCTTTAGGAATAAAATTGTTAGACAATTGAATAATATCATGATCAACAATTTTTGAACTTAAATTTGAAGCATCATTCTCACTTGTATTTTCACTTATTTTGGATCTATATTCATCAATTTGTAGAACAAAAAATTGATCTACAACTTACAGAAAAGATTTCAAATGTTCACCATCTTCAAATATGTGCCAGTGTTTTAGATTTTTTGGGATAGATGGTCTATACTTGACTTGTATTTGGTAGAGTAAATTAGTCTAATTAGGGATTTTAAATGAACTAGCAGAAATAGCTAAGGAGTCTACATGAATATTTTGATCTCTTGGAATATGAGTCAAATTAAAAGCATAAAATAAGTTTTCAACTGAATCCCATACTTCATTTCGATAAGACCTAAGTCTGCGGTGTTTAGTCTAGAAAATATTTCTCACTTGCTTGACAATAAGTTCTGAATCAGTAAAAACACTTAAGTTTTGAACCTTTAAGCTTTTGGCTAATTACAATCCCAAAAGGAAAGATTCATATTCATCCACATTGTTTGTAACTTTGAAGTTGAGCTTACATGATTGGGTAATGTTTTCTTTTTCTAGTGATATTAAAACTACTCCAGCTCCTGATCCATCTTTTGTACAGGATCCATCAAAGAATAGTTTCCATATATCAGTTTGATTTGGTACTAAAATTTCAATTACATCTTCAATTTTAACTTGAGTTTCATGCACTTGATTTGAAGAGAGTTGAAAGCAACCAAAATCTTGGTCAATTTCATAAATGGGATGGTTCCTTCACTAGTTTGTTTTGCAAACAGTGTGCACAAATCTCACCTCTCTATATAATCTTAGTTGTTCTCCCCCATAAACTAGAATAGTAGCATAAGGCATATCCATCTGAAGAGTTTCCCCTAATTTGGCACAGCAAGACCTAGAAAGGAGCATTCCAAATTTGGGAGGGATATCTGTGACAACTATATCAAGTACTATAGTTTTCACTGGGATTTGGGCAAGAGTGACTACTAAATCCTTAATCAATCCTCAGCAAGGTACCCTTTTAGAATCAAAGGTGTACAAGTCATGATAGGATCTAGTTATGTCAAGTTTCAAATGGTCCATGATAGTTTTTGGCATGAGGTTATGTGATGCTCCAGAATCAAGCATACAATTATACAACATGGAATCATTTGTCTTAAGAGTTACATAGAAAGGAGGCACTATTTCATCTATCATATCTGAGCTAGGGCCAAAAACAACTGTTGACTTTTCATCTTGCAGACTGATGATATCACCTTCAGCATAAATCAAGGTATTTTGTATCCATTTGGAGACCTTATTTTTATACCTAGGGTTTTTAGAAAGTTCTGAAAGAGGAATTGGGATTTTAACTCTTTCTAACTCCTTTTCAACATTAAATGTAGTCAAAGTATTTTTGTCATTTTGAGGAGTATCAAATGACTGTTCTAATGGTCAAATAAAAGTCATTTGAGTTTGAGAAATTTTGGCACAAGGTTCAATTACTGGAGTTTTCTTAGGAGGTCTTCCAGGGCCAAGTCTAGGCCTAAGGTCATTTCTTTTGTTCAACTCTGCAATTAAAAATTTAGAGAAGGCATGGTATTTAGAAACCTTCCAAGATTATTCATCTTCTTGAACCTAATTTTGTTGTGTAAGAGGAATAATCACTATTTGATTAGATGAAGTATCCATATTTTTATATCTTCAGTGATGGTCATAGTATTATCATCCGGTTGTTGATCATCTATCAACAGAGTGGGAATCTGCTAATCATTACTATGTCTCTGAAGAATTTGTAATTGTGGATTTCTTTTATACCAACCTTGATTTGGATATTGGGGATCTGGTAACTATTTGATGGATTTTCCTAGGTTGAGTCTCAATATTGGAAATTCTATTAGATATATTTCTAAGGAGAGAAGTTATTTCATCTATTTTTGAATCTTCAGTTTTAGTCTTAGAGGAACTAGAAGCCTCTGCTATCGATTTGAGTTTTCTTTGGGCCTTTTCCTCCTTAGCTTTCAAAGAAGTTGAAGCGGCCCTGTTTGCTTCTACCTCAATAGCATTTTTTTGCATATCTTTAAGAGTTCTTCAAGCTCTCTCTCTCAACATAATAGCAAAATCATCATCAAAGGCTTTAGAAAATCTAGACTTTGCTGCCACTATAGGGGGTTTACAATTAGGGGGAATTTTATGATAAATCTTATTGAATCTTTTGATAAAGTCTAATACAGGTTCACCAAAATTTATTTTAAGTTCATAAAACTCAGTGAGAAAGTAAAGAGGATATTTTTTCAGACCCCACTAGTTTCTAAATATGTTTGTAAGTTATTCCCAATTTCTAATGGAATTTGCAGGTAATTGCCTAAACCAAATTCTTACATTTCCTTAAAGTGATTATATGAACAACCTCAAATAAACATTTTCTCCTTCAATATTCATGTTATCTGCAAATTCTAAACAGGCTTGAAGATGGTCTTCAGCAGAGGGACCGATTTCTCCATTATACTTGGGAAGGTATTTTAGGTATCCAGCTGGGAGTGCATCGAGATTAGGAGGTAAGACTAAAGATGCATATCTAGCCTGTACAATAGGTTGGAAAGCCATATTGAGAGGTGGTGTATGAGGTGTTTGTTTGGATGAAGAAGTTGAAGAAGATGAAGAAGGGGTTGAAAAAGGTGATTGAGGGGGTGAAGAACTAGTTGGAGGTGAAGAAGGGGACGATCTCCTGAATGATTTCAAAGGAGTCTTAAGAACTATCTTTTGGACCTATGGATGAATACCCTCCTTTGTTTCAAACAGTGGATTTGAGTACACAGAGAGGGTCTCTTTAGGTTGTTCAGAAGTAGAAGCTTCAGGTTGTCCGAAAGTGGGAGGAAATGAATAAGTGGTGGGGAATATGAAATCTGTTGGTTTGTATTCTGGTAAATTAACACCCAAGTCAGACTCAATTTTAGGTGATCCTGGTGGTAGTGAGGGTTCTGGATGAGATTCAAATGAATGAATGAGGAATGCTTGTTTAGAATCAACTCCCCTGTCTAGGAGTTCAGCAACCCTAGGCGATAGGTGGGAATAATCTAGACTAGGTGGAATGTTACTATAAGGATCAAATGATGCTAAATCTTCAAACTACAAGACTGAAGAGGAAGAAGAAGAGGGTTGATGTCCCCTTTTAGAACTAGCATTTCTCAAAAAAAATTCAGGGTCTAACAGAGGATCAACTAAGTCAGCCTATGAACGAGATCTGGTGTGCTTAAAAGGTGCCAGTTTGGGAGAGTGGAGTCACCACATGAAGGATTCTAACATTTCTAGACCTTTAATCACCTTCAAGGAATAGAATACATATCGTTGTCCCAGGAAAACTTAATGAAATTTGAATCCCCAGCAACGACACCTGTTTGATGTTGTATCTATGAGATAATAATGGTCAACTATTATGCCAGAGCATCTAAGATAACTCTTTTGGGGGTTTTGTTTTAATTTAGGAGACCAATTGATGAAACATATATAGAAATGACATGCTTAACCTCTTGAATAATATCAATATCTCAACAGAGGGCTGCTATAAATATTTACACAGTGATAGCTTTTATGATGATGAGCATAAACATAAAAGTAATATGATTGCCACAGTTTTCAAATTGAAAGCTAAATAATTATAAGTATAAAAACCTTTAAACTTTGTTTAAAGTTTTGAGAAAAATACACCTGAGCTTACAAAAGATGTCGATGATTTGTTGATTTTGAGGGAATTAATTAAACAAACAGTCCATTAATTCATTCTCTTTATAGATTATCACTTCAAAAAGATTATAGGAATAGATTGAAATACAATTATTCCTACCTAGTTATCTTTGCAAGACACAAGACTTATATGAAGAAAAAACATAATGAATGACACTGGAAAAACTTACAGGAAACACAAACTATGTAAAACATAATTCAAAATCCTTTTCTTTATATTAATGATCCAAAAAGATTAATTACATCAAAATGTACTTCATCTGCATTCAATCTTTGCCTCAAGTACTCTGGTGCAAAGATTCTAACAGGGAGGTACTTTGGGAGTTTGTAGGGCAGAAGCTCACAACTAAAAACCCTAATTTCTATTAGTTTTGGTAGCAATACCAATCTCCTGTTGTAGCTTGATCTATGAACTGAAGTTCTTTGACAATCTCCTCACTGATCCTTGGTAATGAAGTGCTTCTCATAAGGCTGAGGGCTGGATGACTAAATAGTTCTATGAATTGCTTATATGTGAATTCTTCTTTTTCCTTCTTCCCCATTGAAGTTTAGAAAATCACTGATTTTTTTTTTCCTTCTTCTTCAAGTTTTTGCAAAGGAAATGGGAATTTGTCTCCCTGAAAATATATAAAAAGATACACAAGTACTGAAGCATACTTGAATACTTCTTCAGTGTTAAATTTGACAAATTGCTCATGTATGGCCTCAACTATGAAATGACTGAAATCATAAATAACAGTAGGCTTTGAATCAGAAGAAAACATGGATAAGAAACCAAGGATGGCTTCATTGACAGACTGATCAGAGTGATAACCAAGAAAATAAAACAGGATAGTAGTAATATGTCTGGTTCTATCAGGAAATATAGATGAATCATAAGGGGGATTCCTCTTTGGTAGAGGACTACCAATTGCTAAAAAAAGTTCTAAGGTCTAGGATCTCTTGGTAAATTCCAATTTGTTATAAGCTTCTATGAGGGTTTCATGAGAAAAAGGATGAGTTGGTATAGTGGTAGGGGCCTGCAGCATTTTCTCAATTGAATCAGCATTAATGGGACAGAGGATTTCTCCAGTAGGTGAGATAATTTCTTTGTGGCTGGGATCATAGGAATAATAGCATTTTCTCACAAACTCTGGAGCTTTGTGTATTTGTGGAAAAATATAGTGGGGTAATTGGGATTCCCAGAGCCCAATTTCATCACTCTGGTCAATTAGCTCCTCTTCCCACCAGCAATAAATTTCAAATAAATCAAATTGAGAAGAAGATTCAATGATTTTGCAATCCTTTTCAAGTAATAGAGTATGGTGGAAATCAACCTGTGGGTGAATTAGATGATTTGAAACTTTTGAAATTGTTTTTCCCTTGGGAGGCATTTTGTCAAATGAAACTGCAGACTGTAAATGACAAAATGGTAAAAGGAGTTACCAGAGTGGAGACAGGCAACTGGCAAGTGGACCTCTGAGATGTGCTTGCGAACAGGACAAGTGGCTGAGCTGTATGAGCAAGCAGGCTTGAAGAATAATCTTGGTCACAAAATCTAACTATGTAACCTTTGAAATTCATGACATAGTGTTTATAAAGAGAAAAATGTATTGGGAGGGTGGCATCAAACATTTGAAAGTTCATTAATTATCCAATGGGTTAATTAACAGATATTTAGTAATAAATGCATGGGAGCGGAAATGAATGGGCAACGTATAGGTGGCAGATGATTGGACGGGAGATATGAAGTGAAACGTGACATGGGGAGGTGGTAAATGGTTATGAAGGATACCACGTTTAGGGGTAAGATGGAGTGGTTTGTGGTTTTTGGATTTCTAGTCCCGAAAGACTAAAAGGTGCTTTTTGTGGTTTACATAGGTGGTATTAAAGATTGGCCATTTCAGCACACCCCACCCCCCCCCCCCCGCCGAGCCAATAAACTTTCAGACGACGAGTTTGTGCGAAAGGAAGTGTGGGTCGTATGATTTCTGAGGAGTCTGTGGGATGAGAGGTGAGGTGGAGGGAGTTTAACGTGTGAGTGAGGAATGAACGGTGGGGTCACGATATGATAGGTGGACGTGGCAGCTGTGGGTCTGGGTGTTTTAATGAATGGAGTGATAACATATGAATGAAATAACATAAAGTCAAAACATTGGTTATTCAAACTCCCGTCATCAATATGTTTCCTAATGTTTTTATCTTTAGGAAATAACCATTTCAACATCTCAAACTTTCACATTTCTACCTACCCTTCCATTCCTAACATTTTTTACTTATCCTTTTAGAGTGCATTTGAACTAGCAACCCAATATTTTACTTTTATGAACAATCTATCTCTATACCTTATTCCCTCCATGGGCTCAAATTAAACTATTGAGCCAATTTATTTTCTACCTATGAGAATTAATGTAAAACAAATCCAATTATGATGCAACCGTATAATTGGATAAAATAACCTAGTGTGGCATCTAAACACACTGCACACAACTATTATTTTTCAAACTAAATTTAGAACAAAGTAGTGGCATTTAGATTTGCAACACTTTCAGAGTTGATTTCTTTTTCTTTTCTATCTAACCTAACATTTTATTTTGCCTTCATTTTTTAGGGCATCTACCCTAACATTTTCTTTGATATGGAAATATTTATCAAAATATTTTCCTAACATTTTTTATTCAATATTCTTTTTGTCCACATCCTATCTTAACATTTTATAAATATATTTTCATTTTTTGTCTAATTTATTCTAACTTATCAAAACCAAAAAATGCTACAATAGGAGGGGCAAGAGAAGCCATGATTTGCGTCTATTGGTTAAGGGTGCAAGAAGTGGGTATAATTACAAGCATCCTGCTAGGCTCTGGAAGGGCCTGTGGGCTCGGCTCCAGACACAGCGGGATGATCGGCATATAAGCCATAGCAAGGGGGATTGGTACTATGAGGAGACCTGGGAGAAGAGTCCCAAACCCACTTCCCTCAGGAAACTGCAGGCTCTGGGCTATTCTTACACTGAGGGGGAGAAGTGTGTAAGAGAGGAAATGCATGAAGGGCAAAGGTGGAGTGTTGAGAAAGATTTTTTGAATCCAACTTCATTTGAATGTCAACAGGGCTCTACTTCCCAGGTTATGGCTCAAGCAACAAGAGGATGTGGGTGTGGCAGGAGAGGCCTAACCCCCTGGGTATACAAGGGGTTGAGCACATCGGAAGCTGGCAGGGGTCGTAAGCATGTAGAGCACTTTGTAACAGAGGCATCACTGGCATACTGAGATGGGATGAATGCATGAATTTGGAAGATGATGGAAGACTAGGAAGTAGAGATTAAGCAGGAAAACGAATCAGAGGATGAGCTTGAGAATTAGAAGACGTTGGTCCCTGATCCAAGGAATACTCGTGGGCGAATTATGTATTTTAAACACACTCTCTATCTATATTTATTAATGAAGAGCCTTCTAGGAAAAGTGATGGAACAAATCTCTATGGGGATGAAGGTTACAGTCCAGGGCCTACCGAATTACAAAAACAATATGGAGAAAATCCTCTTCCAATTTCTCAAATAGGACATCGTGATGGATATGATTAACTACCACATCCCTTGCATTCTGGAGCTATATGGAATGCCAGGGGTGACTAATGAAGATCTTGCTCTTATTGCATCTGCCTCTCATGAGCAGAAAGATGTGATTCCCCATGCATACTTTTTATTTATGCGGTTAGCTTTTAACTTTCCTATTGCATATGCTAGTTTCTACAATTATGTAGTATCTGGACATGAGATCGAGACTTATCTAGCTTGGCTAGAAAGACTAAAAAAATGCTCTTCTTGGATGCCTTATAACACTAACTGGTTGCCAACAGACTTGGTTTCCCCTCAGGGCAGGTTGAGGCCACTCGATCAACATGTGTGGTGTAAATGTGCCTAATATATAATAGAAAATGGATGGATCTGCCAAGCTTAACAAAAAAATATATATTAATTAAGTTAATAATTTAAAATAATAAATAAATCCTACCATCAACCACTTCAATGCTTTTAAACATATTACTCACAAATCAAGAAAGTAACATATATATATGTATATATATTCAAAATTGAAAGGAAAATAATATTTGTTTAATATAGTCATTACTTATTAATATTTGTTTTAATAAATTAATATCGTAACTTAACTATATTTCTTCAAAAACAGTCATAATATAGTTGTTACTTATAAATTTTTTTTAATTAATAATTAATTAATATCTTAATTTAAATATTATTGTTCAAATATAGTCGTTACTTGAAATTTTGGTCTCTATATTGCTCTCTTTTTAAGCCTTTTCCATGGTCTAGCTTATCATTTGGTCATGATTTCTACTGAAAGACTTTGCTTAATTAATTATGGATCACAGAAGCCTAAATACAGAAAGAAAGAAATATTATTAATAGATGATTATTGTGACTATAGATTAAAAGAATTATTTATCAAATATGTTGATTAATTTACTTTACATCTAAAATATATTAATTTAATTCACTTGGGGAATGTTAGGTCTAAGGTGAGCCTAAGCCACACGTTGGAGAGGGAACACCCTGGCTACAATGGAGTTTTATTGTGGGAGGATATCCTATACAAATTCACAATTTGCTAGGAATGTTTGAATTTTGTGCATTTCACACATGCAATGATATTAATACTAAGATAGAAGAAACCCTAGAAATAATAAATATAGTGTTTTGAAAAATTTGATATGTGTGGGAATGAATTCTCTTAAATAGAATAAGTTTTGAGTAGAGATGAATCAAAATGCTAGGAAAAACCATAGCGAGAGTGATGTCTAGTGTTTGCAATGAAGTGATATTTGAGTGCAAAGGAATTCTCTAAGAAGGAACGAGATATAAGGGAGTAGAGCATGTGGAGTGGGAGTTTATCCTCAAAGTATAATGCTAGAAGAGATATAGGTCCAAATTTTAAGATCATGTACCAATTGAAGAAAAATGGAACCTCTCAAACCAAAGAACCAATCACAAATAGGGAAGCACAAAATTCGAAATCAATGATGCCCTAAAATAAGGGAGCAATAAAATGTATATACCAATATCCTCAAATTGAAATGGTTTCATCGTATTCCTCATAAAAAATGGCCTTCTATAGTTTCGCAATGGGTTGGCACATTGAGGCAAATATTTCAATAGGATAAATACATGATAAATAAACTAATGTGCATATCCCAAAGGACAAAAAGTTTAAACTTCCTATGTATAATGGTCACATATCAATTAAATGCAAAGTAAATATGCTAGAAATTAGGGGAGAACTCTCGTAAGATGTAGGTACTACTGTGGCTGAATCCTCCTTAGGGAGTGCATGCAAATGTTATACATTACCTAGTAACCCTCTTATATTTCATGTTATTTTTTGTTTTCTTGTCAATTTCATAAAAACTCATAGCTACACTCTCAATGGGTAAAATGTTGGATTTTGTAAGGGGGAGAGACTATGGAATATTTCTTTTAATTTTAAGATTATAAATTATAAAATCCTTTTGGATTTTGGATTTTCTTTTACAATTATCTATAGATGTTATCACCCAAAATTCACATCCATATAAGGTAAAAGTAGTTTCAAGAGAATCAAAGTGGATGTTCACTTTCGTGGGACAAAAATTTAGTTGATTCACAATTATTTTCAAGACTAACATATGTTTTTCCCCTGTACTAATCCTTTCTTAATGTTATATTTTTAGAGGTTTAGGGTAAGTTATCATTTTCTATTTGATAAACATAACCTTTATGCTTTTAGTGTTTACCCTCATACCCATGACATAATATAAATCCTTGCAAATTCTGAGTTAACTGATAATGTTAGAGAAACTCTTTAGCTTAGGAACAACATCATCAATGTAGAGAAGAAGAATGATGACTCCTATAGCTAAATTGTTCCAACAAAATTAGTTTCTCATAAACATGCCTTTAACTTGTTAATGAAAATGCCAAAAGGGGTGGGTCATAGAGAACATCCTTGCTAATCTCCTATATTACAAGTAATATCCTCTCACCAACCATCAATGTTCCTAAACTTTGTGAAAAAATTATTATATGAGGTTTTCAAGTCAAATGGACCCTATAACTCTTCCTATATATTCCAAACGAAAAATTCCATGAATCATGTCAAATGTCTTCCTATAGTCGATAATGGAACACAAGGTATTAGTTTTATTACTATGTCATTCCTCAATAATGACCTTAAGTTATAACTAGGTGGTCCACAGTGGAATGATGGCTTGTAAAATCTTCTCAAGCTTTTTTATTCCTTTCTCTTAATATTATAACCATATCCTAATCCATTTTTTTGCGAAATTATTATAGGTCTGACATGGCTAGAATAGCTTGGTGTATCATAATGGTCCTCTGGGTAGAGGGATTATTTAGTCCTTGGTTTAAAAAAAAGGAGAAATGAAGCTTTAAGTCAATGGTTTGGGAAAACTTGCTTGACTACTAGATTGAATAGCTTGTGAATGTGAAGGATCAGAATATAAGCTCCTATTTTAGGATATCAATTTGATAGCGTGAAGGATCAAAATATGACCTCCTGATTTAGGATCTCAATTTGATAGCTTTGGACCTTCTCGATTTTCTCCTTTACAACTTGTTTAACCCAACATTCTATACCTTTCAAGCTAAAAAGTTGTTCTTTTTTGTTAAATGTTTAATATTGCAAGATACATAAATATTCTCTAGATATGAATTTCAATACAAGAATGAAATATTTTTTTTTTTTACTAATTTCAATATTTTTTATTTTTATTTTTACTAATTCAAATATATCTTTGTAATTGTTTAATATCAAATTTTAAAAATGTAAGAATGCC
>APFE031707605.1:228839-265580 GCA_000404065.3 Pinus taeda | reverse complement strand
TAACTTAATTAATATATTTTTTTTTGTTAAGCTTGGCAGGTCCATCCATTTTCTATTATATATTAAGCAAATTTACACCACCTAGGTTGACCGGGTGGCCTCAACTTACCCCGAGGGGAAACCAAGTTTGTTGGCCACCAATCAACATTATAAGCCATCCAAAAATAACATTGTTTCAGTCTTTTTAGCCAAGCTAGATAAGTCTCGATCTCATGTCCAGATACTACATAACTGTAAAAGTTGTCATATGCAATAGAAAAATTAAAAGCTAACCGCATAAACAAAAATTATGCATGGGGAATCTCATCTTTCTGCTCATCAAAGGCAGATTCAACAGGAGCTAGATCTTCATCAGTCACCCCTGGCATTCCATACAGCTCCAGAATGCAAGTGATGTGGCAGTCAATCCTATCCATCTTGAAGTCCTCTTTATGCAACTAGAAGAGGATTTTCTCCATATCTTTTTTGTAATTCGGCAAGCCCTGGACTGTAACCGCCATCCCCATAGAGATTTGTTCCATTGCTTTTTCAAAAAGGCTCTTCATTAAAAAATACAGATAGAGAGTGTGTTTAAACTGAGTAATTCTCCCACAGGTATTCCCTGGATCAAGGACCAATGTCCTCCAATTGTCAAGCTCATCCTCTAATTCGATTTATTGCTTAATCTATGCTTCCCATTCTTCCATTGACTTCTGAATTCCCACATTCATCCCATCTTGGTATGCCACTGATGCCTCTGCTATGAGGTGTTCTACATGATTACAACCCCTGCAAGCTTCTGACATGCTCGAACCCTTGTTTGTCCGGGGGGTAGGCCCTTTCCTACCACGACCACATCCTCTCACTGCTCGAGCCATAAACTAGGCAGTAGAGCCCTATTGACATCCTAACGAAGTTAGATTCATTAAACCTTTCTCAACACTCATGAACTGCCTCTCTTACACACTTCTCCCCCTAAGTGTAAGATTAGCCCAGAGTGCACAGTTGCCCGAGGGAAGTACGTTTCAGACTCTTCTCCTAGGGCTCCTCATAGTACCCATCCCCCTTTCTATGGCTCATATGTCGATCATCCCACTACATCTAGAGCCAAGCCCACAGGCCCTTCTAGAGCCTAGCAGGACGCCTGCAATTATACCTACTTCTTGCACCCTCAACGAGCAGATACAAGTCATGGCTTTGCTTGCCCCTTAGACTAGATTGTTGCCCAGGGTTCCTATCTTTGCCCTCATTTCCATGCAGGTTCACATTTTCGCAATGGCCACTCTGAATCCTACTGCCATGGTTTTATTCCCATCCCCCTACCATAAGATCTTTCCTGTCTCTCTCTTCAGCACCCAGCCCCCCGTGAATTGTAATACCACTATCACTTACCCCCCTGGCCTGAGAAACTAAATATAGACTCACATATCTTCGTAGCCCATGCTTGTCCACTCCGCAACCATGGTCCTGGATCAATTGGGAGAGAATCAGAATATAGAACTAGGCCATGGCATGCCCTTGCCACCCCCAATGCTTCCCATAGAATTCTAATCCCAATTGCGTCAGGCGCTTTCCCCTCCCTTCCCCCCAGTAGAACCTTAGCCAATTCATGGAATCAACACAGGATCAGGACCAAATTACATACTCGAATTCTGTCTTTTGTCCGCAGCCAAGGTTTCCTTCTTTCCTTCACCCTTCGCCAACTCTGAATCATCTCCCTTCTCCACAACTACTCTCTCCTATCCTACACGTTGAATACCTTAGCCTTCTCCGCCACCCTACCTTATTCCTTTCTCCGCCACCTTCCCCACTCTGCATCCATCCATTCATTCCGAAGGACACCACACCCCCTTCCTTGAGAATGTGGGGGGCGACGGTCATTATGGCCTTCGCACTACCTATATCAAATCCCAGCATGACCTCTCTGACATTGACTCACATCCTCATCAGGAGAACTTAATTAATATATTATTTAAGTAAAAAAATATAATTTTTTTATCATTAATATTTAAATGTTAAATTTATAATATCAAGGATATATATTTCTTAGAAGTTTAATTCATTAATTTAATTTTATGGTGTAAAGTAGACAAATTTGATAGCAAGTTTAAATCACTAATTTAATTGGAAATTTATGAAATGAAAATATTACCTTTCAAACTTATGTCTTTCTTATAGAAATTATTAATTTCATAATAAATTTTTTTCAAACTTACAAATTTGTTTTCATAATTATTAATTTAATCATTACTGGGCGGAATCAAGAAATTATTTTTTTTAACTTATAAGTTTGTCTTTATCATTAATATTTAAATGCTAAATTTATTGTGTATAATTTACCTGTTTGTTCACATGTCCAAATATTTACTTAGTTGATACATTATCTAAAATAAATATCCTTTTAATTTGTTTGTTTAACATTTTAATTTGATTACTAACAAACTTAAATATAATTGTATTTGTCACGTATGTAAATTTTTCATTTAATTGATAAATTATTTAGAATTTTTTTCCTTTCAAACCATAAATTACTTTGAATTCAGGCTTATGGGATCCATCTTAAGAATGTTGAGAGCTTTTTTAGTAGGAATCAAATTGGAAACAAGGTATCGATGTTCAAACCATCTAGTGTGATTCATCTTGTCATGATGATGAACCACACTAGATGGTTAGAAACAGGTCCACAAATTGTTTCTAATGTAATTTTTATGGAAAAACTCTCAACATTCATAAATTACTCTCTTAATATTTTAATTGAATTACTGAACATCCATCTAGTGTGGTTCATCTTGTCATGATGATGAACCACACTAGATGGTTAGAAACAGATCCACAAATTGTTTCTAATGTAATTTTTACGAAAAAACTCTCAGCATTCATAAATTACTCTCTTATTATTTTAATTGAATTACTATTAAACTCGTGAGAAATTAAACAAATTAATTAATTAAAATTATTAATATATAATTCATCAACTGAAAATATTAATTCAAAATATAAGTTTATCATAATTTTGATGAATGTTATATATTATTTATCATTTATATTTTTCATAAAAATCATTAAAATGTTTTTCTAAATAATAAGAATTTTATTAAGATAAAACTAGTTAACTTTGTAAACCTTTGTATTAAAAATATATTTAATTTTATATTTATATTATATTAATAAAGATTTCGGTTCTTATTACTTATTTAATAATGATATCTAAAATATATTATTTATATATATATAGATACAAAACTATATACAATATTCCATCCCTTTCCATGTAAAAAAACTATATATAATTTTCTATCATTTACCATGAAGGTAAGATCTATTGTTTAAATGTCTTATAAAATTAAAAACTACAAACTTGAAAAGGGGAAATACAAATATTTATGCATATACATATATTAAGGTTTAATGGTGTTTGGCTTGGACACAATTATGAAGTCTACATTTGTATGAATTTCTCATGAGTAAGAAAAGTAAAGTTTGGTTTAACTATTTAAAAAAATATTTTACGATTTTAAATGAGATACATATTGCTAAAAAGAGTTACAAGTGATTTATACATTATATCTAGAAATCTATATGCAAATGTTATACATGGTAAACACGTATATGCATAGATATGTTTTATGGAAGTTGCATATATGCTCTAGGGTTTGCAACTGCTGCTTGGTGATGACATTTGATGATTTTTTTTATTTGTTGTTGTTCATCAATGATGTCTTGATTAGAATGAATACACCAGGCTACAAGGGAGCAGAACAGTGAAGAGTGAGCAACGTCCAGAGTAAACCGAGGCAGTCAGAGGGCTCTATGAAGGGTGGTAGAGGAGGGGGCTCCACTCCCTCCTACAAGGAGGTCGTGGCCAACAGAGGCAAAAAGCCTCTAGAAATTGTTAGGGAAACATGGGTGGCAGGAAAAAAAGGACAGAAGAGGGAACTGAAGAACCCATCGAAAAGGGTCAATATAGCACAAACGACATAGAGGTAGAAGACAAAAAATAGGAAACTAAAGACAAGAAAAGCAAGGGACCCTACAAACCCAAAATAGACACAACTCCCAGGGTTATTTTAAATAATCCAAAGCTACAGGTGCACAAGGAGCACATGGGGACATATGCCATCATTTGCAAGTTCATGGGACTGTGGCCCACTGAAAAAGCTTTACAATCGTAGATTAAATACCACTGGAAACCTAAAGGGAGCATAGATCTCCATCTCAGGTTGAAGGGTTTCTTTACGGTGGTGTTCACTAATATTGAAGACAAGGATAGAAAATTTGAAGGAGGGCCTTACTTCTATGCTGCTATGGGGCTCTATATGCGACCTTGGATGATGAAATTTGTCCCAGAGAAGGAAACTTTTACTTCAGTGCCGGTCTGGGTAAGGCTCTACTCTCTACCTCTAGATTATTGGTAAAATGAATCGTTAGCAGCCATAGGCAATAAATTAGGCCGCTATGTTAAAGCCTCTGAAGCCACTAGAAGGAGAAAATATACTTCCTTTGCTAGAATATGTGTAGACATGGATCTATCAGGAGCTCTACCAGAGGAGATAATCTTGGAAATTGTTTATGAAGAATGGGTGCAAACAGTAGATTATGAGCACATTCCATTCAGATGTCACAAATTCCATGAACATGGACATCTTTTCAGAGACTATCTGCTCAACAAAGAAATAAACAAAAGAGGAATCAACATAATGAAAGAATCAGATAGCTTCCAAAAAGTGGTTAACCGAAGCAAAGGAAGTAAAAGAGGACAGAAAAATCAACAGAGCGAAGGTCAACAGTTCAAGAAGAACAATTTTCAGGTGCTTCAGGAAGAGGAAAAGATAACTATAGAAGATCAAACAATGGAAGGGAGTTTTATAGAAAAGGAGAAGGAAAGGAACCTGGAACAAACACAAAATAAAGAGAACCAAAGAGAAGCCACTATGAGTGATGTTGAACAAGAAATGGATCAGGAAATGACCCAGAATGATATGGACCCAAAGGACCATGAACTACTATAAATTCTTGATAAGGAAAATCTAGACCTAGAAGGATTCTTGAGGCAAGGTACTACAAGGGGAGTGGATTCGCTACCTCAAGAAGAACTCAGCAGAATACAACAGCTATTTCTATGGAAAATTCAAGTTGGGAAGCTAGAGAGAGGGAACAACATAGATAAGTAGGACAACCGATGGGTGAAAATGATGAAAGCTACGCCGCAAATAGCTACTCGAAACCCAGGCAAGAAAAGAGGGAGGAAAAGGCAAAATGAACTCTTGATGGAGTGTGGAAAGTTGATCATTGATTCAAGTAAGATGAAAGAACTAGCCAGCTACTCCTTTACAAATATTTTATAATGAAGTTGACATCTTGGAATATTAGAGGTCTAGGGACTAAGAGAAAGTAGAGAATGCTTAATGATAGAATGAAACAAGAAACGTCGGATATAATGTTCATCCAAGAAATGAAATTTTCCATTCAAAAGGTAAGACAAATCCATAGTAAATGGCTCAGCAACTATGAGTTCCTAGAAGTAAAAGCAGAAAATACAGCAGGGGGCATACTCACTCTATGGAATCCCCACAAAATTTCCATTCTGGAAGCTGAGGCTTCCAGAAATTACTTATCAGTTGTTATTCAACTGGTACGAGAAAGGGACACCTTTCTGGTCACAAATGTTCATGGTCCTCGAAGAATAGATGACAAACTTAAGTTTCTGGATACCTTGGTGGATCTCAGGAACAGACATGCAGACATACCCTAGATCATGGGAGGGGATTTCAACATGATTAAATCCCTTTCAGAGAAAAAAGGAGGAACAAGATCTCTAAGCAAAGACTCCATGGCTTTCAAAACCTTTTCTCATAACATAAATCTGGTTGATACTAATTGGAATACTAGCCTCTTTACTTGGAATAACAAGAGGGGAGGAGAGGCCCTTGTTGCCACAAAGCTAGACAGATTCTTCATCTCTGAGAATCTTATGCTGAATGGTAAAGAGGTAACGACGTGATTTCTTCCCTTTGGAGGCTCAGACCATTGGCCAATTCAACTGGAAATCAAGGGTATAGGCACTCCTAGAAACAAGCCTTTCATATTTGAAAATATCTGGCTGTCACACCTAGACTTCATAAGCAACATTGAGAAATGGTGGACAGAGGACTTGCAGATTTAGGGGACCAGTATGTATCTTCTTCACAAAAGACTAAAGCACATCAAATTTCGGCTTAAGGAATGGAACAGGAAGGATTTCAGAAATATTTTTGAAGAAAAGAGAGTAGTTGAAAACAAAATGTTGGTTCTCAACCAAGCTCTAAAAAAGGAAGACTTTGATAACGACATCAGCGAGCAAGTGGATAAACATTATCAAGAATGGGAAAATCTATGTAAACAAGAGGAAATATTTTGGAGACAAAATTCTAGAGTTCAATGGCTACAAGAAGGGGAGCGCAACACTAAGTTTTTCCATAGAACCACCATGGCCAATAGAGCTCGCAATAGCATTTCTTTGATCAAGAATGAAGTAGGAGAACTGCAGATCTCCCATAAAGCTATAGAAGTTGTGTTAGTTCATCACTTTCAAGGTATAACACAAGAGAACAATTCAAATAGAGAGCAATCCATCAGGGAAATGACTAATGTACTGAAACTGGTATCTAGAGAGGACAACTTCAAGCTTAATATACCAGTAATGGAAGGGGAGGTAAGTGATGTCCTCAAAGACATGCAGAATGGCAAAGCTCCGGGCCCAGATGGTTTCAATGTGGACTTTTTCAAAGCTTGTTGGAATATCGTTAAGCAGGACATTTTGAAGGTTGTGGAGGATTCCAAATCAAACAAAACCATTTTGAAGGCCATCAATACTTCCTTCATCACCCTGATCCCCAAACAGGAAATTTATTAGACACCGGATAAATATAGACCCATAGCCCTTTGCAACATAATCTATAAGATTATATCCAAGGTTGTGGCTAACAGACTCAAACCTTTGCTTCTGGTCTTGGTATCAGGAGAGCAATCAGGTTATGTGGAAGGTAGACAAATTCTGGATAACATCATACAAGCGCAAGAAGTGGTGCAATCTTTAACTAGCAAGAAGCAGGTGGATATGATCATGCAATTAGATATTGCCAAAGCCTATGACAAGGTAAATTTGGTCTACCTTAAGAAAATGTTGATTTCTTTTGGATTTGATCATAGCTGGGTCAGATGGGTAATGGAACTGGTGACCTCCTCCAGTTTTTCTATATTGGTCAATGGCTCTCCCTTAGAGATTTTTAGTCCCTCAAGAGGCATCAGACAGGGTGACCCGCTTTCCCCCTTTCTTTTTATCATCATGATGGAAGGATTGGGGAGAGTTATAAAGAAGGCAAAATCATCAGGAAAGATCAAAGGTCTCTAGCTTACTAACAATGGGCAGATCTTGACTCACCAACAATTTGTAGATGATACCATGCTACAGGGAATCCCCACAGTCCAAGAAGCTTCAAACCACAAAAAAATTTTGAATCTTTTTGCCTCGGCTTCAGGTATGGAAGTTAATCTCTCCAAATCTAAAATTTTATTCTTTAATACAAATATTGCTATTCAGAAAAATATCTCTAGAATTCTTGGCTTTCAAAGTGATTTCCTTCCTTCAAAATATTTAGGAGCCCCTCTAACTGCAAAACCTATGCTCAAAAGTATATGGGAACCTTTGATCAACAAGTTGCTGGACAAAGTCAGTAAATGGACCATCAGATCTTTAAACCTTGATAGTAGGTTAGTTCTTACAAAAGAAGTACTTCAAGCAATCCCTATTTTCATGTTATCAGCTCTGCCAGCTCCAAAAGTGGTCCTTCAGCAATTTAGAAATATTCAAAGAAACTTCCTTTGGGGAAAGGAGGAGACTAAGAGGAAATGGACCTTGGTGTCTTGGGATAAAATATGTAAACCCAAGAACCATGGAGGTCTTGGATTAGATGATCAGGAGATTCTCATTAAGGCTTTAGGGGCCAAACTTTGGTGGCGTTGGGTCCAGCATCCAGAGACTCAATGGGCAAATATCTGGAAAGAAAAATATGCCAGTTACTGGTAGAACAATGATCTTATAAGAATGACATGAAGTATAAAGGGTTCTTATATTTGGAACAAAGCCTGGGAGAATAGAAGACTAGTACAAGAGAATAGCTCCTGGGAAATTAGAGAAGGAAATCTTGCTCTTTTTTGGGAAGACAAGTGGCAACAAGAATCAATTATGGTAAAAGAAGATTTTCTTCATCTTAAACAGGAGTCAGATTCCCAAGGTTTAATAAAGGTTAAGGATTTCTTGATACATTCTCATCCTACGGATAAGTGGAGAATCTGGAGAAACATAGAGTGCAGAAATAACAATCTCTTGAAAACTAAAGCAGAGGAGCTTAGGAAAATAGTAGAGAAAAGGAAGATATTAGTGGCGGAGGGACAAGACCAACTAAGATGGGGAAATAACAAAGAGGGCACCTTTATTCTCAAGGAAGCAAAAAGCATTCTTCTTGAGCTGGATCCCTGAGTTCCGGACAAAATCTGGCAAAATCTTTGGAGGCATCAAGGGTGGATGAAAATCAAACTCCTCATGTGGGTTGTGTATCACAAAAAAATCCTGACTTGGGATAACATTAGGAAGAGAGGTGTTCAGGGGCCTTCCATATGCCCGCTCTGTGAAGCACAAGAAGAAACCTTGGAACATTTATTCAACAACTGCATTTTCACTTCCTGGTTTTGGGATTTATTTGCTACTATTTTTCAACAATCTGATAGAGACAGAGGTAGCATCATTAGCACCCTCATCAATTGGAGGAAAATTTTTTCAGATAATGAAATTCTTAACTCAACATGGGCTCTTACACCAAGCTTCACATATGGAACATGTTGAAAGAGAGCAACAAAAGAATTTTTAAGGAGGAAAAAAGCCCCCTCAACACCTACTGGAGATAATCCTGAAACAACTCAAGGAGACTGTGAGAAACACTATTCGCATATTCCCTAAAACCCCCCCTCAGAAGTAGATTTAAATATTCTCAGGCAGTTGGGGATGAATGGGCTCACCTTCCTTGGCCTTGACAGGAAGCTCATTACATCGGATACGGAGAAGGATTTTTGGCATCCTCCTCCAGAGGGATATTTAAAATAAAACATTGATGGGGCTTGAAAAGGGAACCCAGGAACTGCAGGGCATGGAGTTGTCCTTAGAAATGCAGAGGATATTATCGTTTCCATTTTCCATTGCCACCTAGGTATAGCCACCAATAACATGGTTGAACTAATGGCTATGGAACAATGCCTAGATTCACTGAAGCAGAAAAACTGTCTAAACGTCATGATAGAGGCAGATTCAGAGTTAATTATCAACTCAGTTCAAAAATTCATAATGGAACTACGCCAGATAAAGTCTATAAGCATTGGAATCTTCCAAAGAATTCAAAGCCATCTTCAGGGCCTACACACCATTAGTTTCCACCATGTTCGCAGAAAGGCAAATAAGCTGGCAAATCTTCTGGCCAACCAGGGAGTTAGCTGCACAGAGAATAATGTGTTGATGCAGTGGCAGGAATTAAGTCCAAGCAGACTGAGAGCTATATGCGGTGCATAGGCAGAAGAAGACAGGGATGTGTTCAGACTCAAAACCATGGAGACTAGCTTGATTTGATTGTCCACTAGCTGTGGCTTCTCTGTGGGCAATTGTGCCGAAAAGAAGAGTACCTTGTTGGGAACCCCAGACTCAAGGTGCAAGCATGATGAAGATCTCCAATATTTCCCACACGTCTTTGCTCTATGGAATACTCTCACCCATACATTATCCCAA
Source organism: Pinus taeda (assembly GCA_000404065.3). Lineage (NCBI taxonomy): Eukaryota > Viridiplantae > Streptophyta > Pinopsida > Pinales > Pinaceae > Pinus > Pinus taeda. Next base: position 255,790 of record APFE031707605.1, on the reverse strand, counting down.
CCAGGGTGAAGAAGTTTTGTTTTTGCAATAGGATTCAATCCATTCGGCAGCTGGTGGTTTTAGTTTTTAGGGTCCCATTTGCTAAACCACCTCCCAGGCAATATACAACTGATCGCACTGCCCTCTAAGTAGTAATTGTTTTGGTGATTTTCCAATGATCCCATACATCCTGCCACGTGAAATTTGTCTCAGCTGTTGGATTCGGATGCTGCGAATCAACGGTTGTCCGGGACAGAGCAACCTGGTGGGGCAAGGAAATTAAACTTCAGGCTCCTTTGCTGGACAACTTCCTCCTCTACCATCGATCTTTTCATTTTGATGGGTCGGTACTCTAGATCGGGGTTTTCTAGAGGGAGGCTGCAAGAAAGTTTGCGGGATTCCTGAGGGTTAGTCTAGAGTATTGATAATTTTTTCGTAGGCTTGAATTTATAGAGTTTTAGCTGTATGGTGTAGACCTTGGAGGCTTAAGCTGTTATTCCTTTTTTGTTTTCTTTGACGTCGGGTGGACAGTTGTTTATATTGTACACTATTTTTTTGCTCAATGATATAGAAGGATCCTTTCTTGCTTCAGCAAAAAAAAAAGAATTATACATTATATCTATAAAATGTTATTTAAAAATTTTAGAAACAATATATTATAAAAGTATGTAAATATCATCGAGAATGAATGAATTTAAAATGTAATAAATTATTAATAATTTATGAAAATTAAAAATTATAATTTAAATATTATAAGAAAAATAAATGAAGTCAAAAGATAATTAGCTACATCAAAGATTAATAAACCTTGTCCACTATAATGGGAAAGATGTGTGTTTCTTTACAAAGGAATTTGGTTATCCTTCCCTCCATTTATCTAATGTGATCCATGTTATGAAACCAACTCATTAAAAGATAGAAAAGAAGATCAACGCCTTAGAAATCAGCCTCTTTGAGGGGGCAACCTCCTTTACATTACACAAATTAAAAATTCTTGGATGATATGAATGAAAAAACCTACTTTCTATATATAGGAGTCTAAGGGGTCACAATATAATCAAATCCGACATAACAATATAATATAATGGTACAACAATAACAATAGTGGGCTTCTATGGGGCACAATAATAACAATATGGGGACAATAGGGGAACAACAATAACAATAAGGGCTACAATGACAATTGTAATGGGGGAATCACTAGTATTATATGGACCTAACATGCCCCTCTCCTTCAAAAAGAATTGTCCTCAACACTTGAGTACTTCTGGATGCTTCTGTATAAAATTCTCATGCTCTCATGTGGAATCTTCAACGGGTAAGTTCTTCCACTTGACAAGATACTCCAAAATTGATCGATTTCGTAGCTGTCGAGTTCTTGTTTCTATGACTTCTTAAAGTTCCAATATGATTTTTCCTTCCTCATCAAGTTCTGGCAATATTTTTTGAACTGGGAGCTTATCACCAATAACCTTCTTTAAGCATGAAACATGGAAAGTTGGGTGCACTTGGGAAGCTGCAGGAAGCTCAAATTTGTATGCCATAGAACCAATCTTTTGCAACACCTTGTATAGAACATAATGCTTTGGTGATAATTTATTATACCTCTTAGCATGCTTAAGAACATTTGTTAATATGGTTATAGCCATAGAAATACGCAGTAAGCTATATCAAAACTTCTTTCACTGCGATGTTCATCTGCCTATTGTTTCATTCTATTATGTGCCAAAGTTAGGTTATTCTTTAAGAGTTGGAGAACTTGTTTTTGATGCTCGATGTGATCTTCCACTACTTGAACCTTATAATCTTCTCTTAAATATGATGTGATAGATGGTTGGTGATATCCATAAAGTGCCATAAATGGGGTCATTTTGGCTGCAGTATGGAAGGCAGTGTTATACCACCATTCAGCCAAAGGAAACCATTTGACCCATTATGTTTGTTTATCCAATACAAAGAAACGAAGATATCCTTCCAAACATTTGTTCACTATCTCATTTTTCCCATCAGATTGAGGATGATAAGATGAGCTTTGAGCGAACTGAGTACAAAGGCAAGAAAATAATTATGTCTGAGAAATTCCAGTGAAAGTGGAATCTTTGTCTCTTACAATAATCTTTGGGTTTCCATGTAGCGTTTGAATTGTTTCCATAAATGTAGTAGAAACTGTACTGACTTTAAATGGATGATATAATGCACAAAATTGTGCATACTTGGTAAGTCTGTCAACTGCCACCATGATGACACTCTTTCCTTCGGTCTTGGGTAAACCTGTGATAAAATCCATTGAAACGTCCTCCCAACATTGACTTGGAATGGATAAAGGTTGTAATAGACGAGGGGGCTTAATTGTTTCAACTTTATTTTGTTGGCAAACCAAACATTCTGCCACAGTATTTTGAATATCAAATTTAAGGCCATCCCAAAAAAATTCCTTCTTAACCCTATGGTATTTTTTTTTTAAAATCCCAAGTTCCCTCCTAAGGGAGAGGCGTACAATTCCATATGAATATTTTATTTGAGTTGGGAATTCTGACATAGTTATAAGCGATCTTTGTACTATAACGAACCATTTTTCTAGCTAAATGTATCAGATTTACTGGGATCTTGTTGTATATTTTGAATGAGTGCCCACACTTCTTCGTCATTCTTCCATTCATCACTTTCTTCGTTTATCCAATCTGGTTGGATAATAGAAATGACACAAAGCAACACTTCCACATCCTCATCCTTCCTTGAGAGTGCATCTGCCACAACATTTTGCTTCCCCTTTTTGTATATGATTTCAAATTCATAACCTGACATCTTTGGGCCCCATTTTTCCTTCTCTTCTAAAGATAACATTTTTTCAAAAAAATAGGTAAGACTATCATGATCTATTTTACCTTGAAGTGTCTTCGTATTATGCAGGGTCGCCATTTATTAAGTGCATGTAGTATTGCCAACATTTCCTTCTCATAAATAAATTTGTGTAAATAATTTCCTTTGATTCGAAGACTTTTGAAAGTAATGGGTCCTTCTTCTTGCATTAAAACAACATCAATTCCATTCCCTGAGGCATCACATTCCAAAATAAAGGTTTTTTTGAAGTTCGGCGTAGCTAAGACCGGTGCTTGGAACATTTCCTCTTTAAGATGTTCAAAGGACTTTGTTTCTTCTGGAGTCCATAAAAATGCATCTTTCTTCAATAATGTTGTTAGAGGCGCTGCTATTCTCCCATAATTCTTAACAAACTTGTTATAATACCCTGTCAACCTGAGAAATCCTCAGAGATGCTTTATGAATATGGTGATTTTCAATTCCTTAATGGCTTTAATTTTGCTAGGGTCTACCTTAACACCTTCATGAGATACAATATGACCAAGATATTCCACCTCTTGTACTCCAAAGAAACATTTGGAAATTTTTGCATATAATTGTTTTTCCTCCAATAGTATGAGCAACCTTTGAACATGTTGAACATGATCCTTGCAAGACTTTCTTTTGATTTGTATATCATGAATAAATACTAACACAAATTTTCTAAGGAAGGGTTTGAAAATGGAATTCATCAAACCTTCAAATGTAGAAGGTGCATTGGTAAGGCCAAAAGGCATGAACAAAAATTAATAATGACCCTGATGAGGTCTAAATGTTGTTTTTGGAATGTCTTCAGTCTTCATTTTGATTTGATGATATCCTAAATGAAGATCCAAATTGGTGAAGTAAATTGATCCTTGCAATTCATCCAATAGTCCATCAATAACGGGAATGGGAAATTTATCTTTAATAGTGATCTTGTTGAGCTCCCTATAATGTGGACACATGCACCATGATCCATCCTTCTTGTGGACCAATACTACTAGAGCAGAGAAAAAACTTTGACTAGGTTGAATTATTCCAACCTCTAGCATTTCTGCAACCATACATTCAATTTCACTCTTTTGGGCATAGGGATATTTGTAAGGCTTTATGTTTGGAGGAACACTTCCTGGAATCAAATTAATAACATGATCATGATTATGAATTGGTGGGAGACCTTTGGGAGTCTTAAATAATGATTGTCCAATACTTTTTAGAGATCTGGAGAACTAGATGATTTCAATGTGGGAACCTCTAGCGAACATAATTGTGCAATTACTCCTCATTTTTCTTTATTTAGAAGGTTTGTCATTCCATTAGAGGTGATTATCTTTCTTGGTTTCCCTACGATGCCTCTTAATTCAACTTCCTTTCCTTCCAATGAAAATTTCATGAAAAGTTATTGGAAATTAAAAGCTATTGAACCTGAGGATTGTAGCCATTGGACTCCTAATACAACATCAGCACTATCCATTGGAATGGAAAGAATTGGGCTATTCAATACATATTCTCCCATGGATATCTTGATATTATGACACTTTCCAGAGAAATTTATGGTTCCTCCACTTGAAACCATCACTTGACAGTGTTTCTAGATATAGGAAGCAATTCAATTCCTTGGCTATCTTAGAATGAATAAAATTATGGGTACTCCACGAATCAATCAACACTATTGCCTTTTTCTTCTTGATATGTCCTTCTATCTTGATAGTTTTAGGAGTGGTAATTATGGCCAATGGATTACAAGATATGATCGGATTTATTTCTTATTTCTGTGGGTTTTTTCATGGTGTATATCCTCTTCTTTTGACATTTGTTTTTTCTTTTCTTCCTCCTCTTTGAAATATATGTAAAATAATTTCTTCTCAACACACTTATGACCTTTAGTGTATTTTCTATCACAACTGTAACAAAGCCCTTTTGCTATTTTTTCTTCCAATTGTTGGGGTGTAAATATTGTAGGTTGTGGAAGGCTAGGGGAAGCAACACTTCCATCCTTATAGTTGTGAGTGGTAGGATTCCTTTTTTCCATAATTTTTCTTTCCATTTTTCTTTTCAACCTAAATGCCTTCTCCAATGAGTTAGGTTCCCATAGGAGAACCTCATGTTGGATGTTATCCTTTAAAGTCCCTATGAACACATCAATCCGATTCTCCTCTAGAATATCTTTTACCCTTATATTCAAGTTTTGGAAGTCCTCAATGTGCTCCATCATTGAAACCTTTGGTTTGAGGTTTATCAATTGGCTAAAAAAGTGTTGCTTTTTGTATCCTCATAATGTGTTATCATTTCATTTGTAAAAATTGCCCTAGTGACAATTTGTTTATGAGAGAAAATCCATTGATGCCATAAAAACTTATTTGGTTCCAAATATAAAGTTGTAATGCATACCTTTTATGTGTTTTGCACATTATGGAGATTCAAATATTGCTCTATCTCTAGTATCCATGTTACGGGATCCTTGCCATCAAACTTCCTCATATCAATATTTGGAACATGGTGGGTCTTCAATCCAATGTTATAGTCTATGAAATCATGATTAAATTTTTCTTTTGTTCTCATCATCAGTTTCCTTTACTACCATTTCACCATTAGCAAGCATTTCTTGTAGAAATTTAGTCAAATATATCTTCAAATCTTCCATGTCGCCTTTCATCTTTTCCTCTATACAATCCATCTTAGCATCCATGCCATCCATCTTAGATTCCACGCTATCCATCTTAACTTGTACGCCAGTCATATTAGCTTCCATTCCATTCATCTTAGCTTCCATTCCTTTCTTTAAACTATCAATCTTAGCTTTTGTTACCTTTTGTGAGAGTGAAATTTGTTGCACTTGGTCTCGTAATTTTGATATATCATGTTGCATTTCTTCTTCTTCTTCATGAGTCATGCTAGAGCTTTCAAGTTGCTTACTAGGTGTTTCCATTTTCTTTCTTCAGGGCATCAATTAATGATAATTATGCTTCACTATGCCCTTTGAACTTCAAACTATTTTTTCAACCCAAACTTATGTAAAATTTTAAAAAGGCTACACACATTTTTTCGCATTGTAGAAGCTCGATATTGAATCTGTTTTACCTTTGTAATTGCATATCTCCAAGGTCTAAAATCGGTTCCTACAGTATCCCTTTGAGTCCTCTTTCTAATGCCACCAATCCGATCAAAATGGACTCTCGAAGAAAGAGTGATGCACAATCTCCTAAGATGACTTGATTATATAATTTTTTAATAGAGATAACTTGTACGACATGCCATGTGTCATTGTGTCGACTTTCAAATTTGAAAAGGATACATAAAACACTACAGTCCGTCCTATTTCTGTAACTTCTTACGAAATTTCAATATGATGCTGAGAGAGAAAGTTATGACGATTTTCACAAGGTTGCCTATTTGGAATATAATTCGGGAGTCTGCAAAAACCCTAACTTCATGAGATCATATCTCCAAAAATATAGTGAGACAAGATCTAAAATTCAGACTCGAGGTTCAGAACGATTTCAGATCAAATCAATTTTTTTTTAGCTTCTGAAACATCTGAGAAACAAAGTTATAGAGAAAATGCCATGATGACCTATTTGGAGGAATGAAACCCTAGAATCCAAAGCTCTGATACCAGATGTTATGAAACCAGCTCACAAAAAGATAGAAAAGAAAGATCAACGCCTTAGAAATTATCCTGTTTGAGGGGGAATACTCCTTTACATTACACAAATGAACAATTCTTGGATGATACAAATGACAAAAACTATTTTCTATATATAGGAGTCTAAGGGGTCATAATATAATCAAAGTCGGCATAACAATAATAATATAAGGGCACAACAATAACAATAATGGGCTTCTATTCAACACAATAATAACAATATGGGGACAATAGAGGCACAATAATAACAGTAAGGTATACAATGATAATATTAATGGGGGAATCACTAGTATTATAGAGACCTAATAGAGCCAACATTTTTACCTTCTTAAAAATGTCAACTAAATAAATTTATTGATGTAGAAGAATGTTGACGCTACGAAGTTGTCAACTAAATAAAGTTATTGATGTAGAAGAATGTTGGTGTTTTCAAGTTGATGAGAATAGTGTGTGTACCAAGTAGCTTAGATATTCATCATTAAGCTAGCATGAAACAAAGAATAGAAACCTAGATCTAAGAGGTTTCAAGACTTGGGTTTTGAAATAGAGCTTCTTAAATTACTAAGGGCCACTATAAAACATCAAGGAAACAAAAAATTCCAAATAAAAATGAAATACAATAGGAAAATAAAATCAATGTACTCAAAGTCCCTAGTTGAGTCACCAATTATGTTTAATATAGTAATCTCACCTATAGATCTTGGTTATTTTAACCTCAGCAAGCTTGGCCCAAAGAAGCAAAGATTTTCCCAGAAGGTATGTATGTGTATGACAGAGTGAGGCAAAGAAACTAGATAATCCCAAGCTATTATGAAACCAACTCACAAAAAGATAGAAAAGATAGATCAACACCTTAGAATTTAGCCTCTTTGAGGGGGCAACCTCCTTTACATTACACAAATGAACAATTCTTGGATGATTGAAATGACAAAACCTCATTTCTATATATAGGAGTATAAGGGGTTAAAATATAACCAAGTTGACCTAACAATAATAATATAAAGGCACAAAAATAACAAGAGAGGGATTATATAGGGCACAATAATAAAAATATGGGGAAAATAGGGGCACAACAATAACAATAAGGGATACAACGACAATAGTAATGGGGGAATCACTAGTATTATGGGGACCTAACATGCCCCTCTCCTTCAAAAATTTGTTATCATCAATGCTTGAGTAGTTCTAGATGCTTATGTATAAAATTCTCATCCTCCCATGTGGAATCTTCAACGGGTAAGTTCTTCCACTTAATGAGATACTCTGAAATTGATCGATTTCGTAGTTGTCAAGTTCTTGTTTCTTTGACTACTTCAGGTTCCAATATGATTTTTCCTTCCTCATAAAGTTTTGGCAATATTGTTTTAACTAGAAGTTTTTCACCTATAACCTTCTTTAAGCATGAAACATGGAAAACTGGGTGCACTTGGGAAGTTGCATGAAGCTCCAATTTGTATGCCATAGTACCTATCTTTTGCAACACCTTGTATGAACCATAAAACTTTGATGATAATTTAATATCCTTCTTAGGTTGCTTGAGTGACGTTTGTTTATATGGTTGTAGCTGTAGGAATACCCAATCACCTACATCAAAACTTCTTTCATTGCGATGTTGATATGCCTGCTGTTTCATTCTATTCTGCACTAAGGTGAGGTTATCCTTTAAGAGTTGGAGAACTTGTTGCTGATGCTCGATGTGATCTTCCACTGCTTGAACCTTAGAATTTTCTATTAAATATGATTTTATGGATGGTGGATGATATCCATAAAGTGCCATAAAGTTCCATAAATGGATTCATTTTGTTCTAGTATGGAAGGAAGTGTTATACCACCATTTAGCTAGAGGCAACCATTTGACCATTGTGTCTATTTATTAGATACAAAGCAACGAAGACATCCTTCCAAACATTGTTTTTACTATATCATTTTTCCCATCAGATTGAGGACGATAAGATGAGCTATGAGCTAATAGAGTACCAAGACAAGAAAATAATTACGTCCAAAAATTTCCAGTGAAAATGGGACCTTTGTCACTTACAATAATCTTTTGGTTTCCATGTAGCTTCTGAACTGTTTCCATAAATGCAGTAGAAATTGTAATTGCTTTAAATGGATGAGATAATGCACAAAAGTGTGCATACTTAGTAAGTCTGTCAACTACAACCATGATAACACTCTTTCCTTCAAACTTGGGTAAATCTATGATAAAATCCATTGAAACCTCCTCCCAATGGTTGCTTGGAATGGATAAAGGTTGTAATAGTCACAGGGTCTTAATTTTTTCAACTTTATTTTGTTGGAAAACCAAACATTCCACAACAAACTTTTGAATGTATGATTTAAGGCCATCCCAAAAAAAATCCTTCTTAACCCTGTGATATGTTTTTAGAAATCCTCAGTGCCCTCCTAAGGGAGAGGTGTGTAATTCCCTAATAATATTTTGTTTGAGTTGGGAATTCTTACATAGGTATAACCGATCCTTGTACCATAAAGAATCATTTTTCTAGCTAAATGTATCATATGTACTGGGATCTTTATGTATCTTTTGAATGAGTGCCCACACTTCCTCGTCATTCTTCCATTCATCCCTTTCTTCATTTATCCAATCTAATTGGATTATAGAAATGGCACAAAAAAATGCTTCCACATCCTCATCCTCATCCTTTGTTAAGAGTGCATCTGCCACAACATTTTGCTTCCATTTTTTGTAGATGATTTCAAAGTCATAACCCAACATCTTTGTGACCCTTTTTTGTTGCTCTTCTGAAGACAATCTTTGTTGATCTATTTTTACCTTGAAGTGTCTTCCCATTAGGCAGGGTTGCCATTTCTTAAGTGCATGTAGTATTGCCAACATTTCCTTCTCATAAATAGCTTTGTGTAAATACTTTCCTTTGATTGGACGACTTTCGTAAGCAATGGGTCTTTCTTCTTGCATTAAAATAGCACCAATTCCATCTAAGGCATCACTTCCACAATAAAGGTTTTTTGAAGTCCGGTGTTTCTTTAAGACTGGTGCTTGGCACATTGCCTCTTTAATATGTTCAAAGCCTTTGTTGCTTCTGGAGTCCACGAAAAATGCATCTTTGTTCAATAATGTTGTTAGAGGTGCTGTTATTTCTCCCATATTCTTAACAAATTTGTGATAATACCCTGTCAACTCAAGAATCCTCGTAGATGCTTTTGGATGTGGGGATTTTCCATTCCTTAATGGTTTTAATTTTGCTAGGGTCTACCTTAACAACTTCATGAGATACAATATGACCTAGATATTCCACCTCTTGTACTCCAAAGAAACATTTGAAGATTTTTGCATATAATTGTTTCTCTTCCAATATTTTGAGCTCCATGTCAACATGTTGGACATGATCCTTCCAAGACTTGTTGTAGATTAATATATCATCAAAAAATACTAACAGAAATTTTCTAAGGAAGGGTTTGAAAATGGAATTCATCAAACCTTCAAATGTATAAGGTGCATTAGTAAGGCCAAAAGGCATGACGAAAAATTCATAATGACCCTCATGACTTCTAAATGTTGTTTTTGGAATGTCTTCAGTTGTCATTATGATTTAATGATATCCTGAATGAAGATCCAACTTGGTGAAGTAAATTGATCCATGCAATTCATCTAATAATTCATCAATGATACAAATGGGAAATTTATCTTTAATAGTGAGCTTATTGAGCTCCCTATAATCTGGACACATGCGCCATGATCCATCCTTGTGAACCAATACTACTGGGGCAGAGAAAGAACTTTGGCTAGGTTGAATTATACCAGCCTCTAGCATTTCTACAACCATACGTTCAATTTCACTCTTTTGGACATAGGGATATCTATAAGGCCTGATGTTTGGAGGAACACTTCTTGGAACAAATTAATAGCATGATCACGATCACAAATAGGTCGGAGGCCTTTGGGAGTGTCAAATACCTTGGAATTATTGTCCAAGACGTTTTGGAGATTTGGAGAAATGGATGGTTTCGATGTGGGAACCTCTAGTGAACATAATTGTGCAATTATGCCTCATTTTTCTTTCTTTAGAAGCTTTGTCATTCCGTAAGAGCTGTTTATCTTTCTCAGTTTCCCTACGATACCCCTTAATTCAACTTCATTTCCTTCTGAAGAGAACTTCATGAAAAGTTCTTGAAAATTTAAAGCTATTGTACCCAAGGATTGTATTCATTGGACTCCTAGTACAACATCAGAACCACCCATTGGAATGGAAAGAATTGGGCTATTCAATACATATTCTCCCATGGATAGCTTGATATTCTGGCACTTTCCTAAGCCATTTATGGTTCCTCCACTTGCAAAAATCACTTGACACTCTGGTGTTGGATATAGGAAGAAATTCAATTCCTTGGCTATCTTACAATGAATAATATTATGGGTACTTCCCGAATCAATCAACACTAGTACCTTTTTCTTCTTGATATGCCCTTCTATCTTGATAGTTTGAGTAGTGGTAATTCCAGCCAATGCATTACAGGATATGGTCAGATTCATTTCTTCTTTTTCTAGGGTTTGTTCCTGGTTTATATCCTCTTCTTTTGACATTTCTTGTTCCTTTTCTTCCTCCTCTTCACAATCTATGTAAAATAATTTCTTCTCGGCACACTCATGACCTTTAGTGTATTTTCTATCACAACTAGAACAAAGCCCTTTTGCTCTTCTTTCTTCCAATTGTTGTGGTGTCAACCTTGTAGGTTGTGGATGGCTAGGGGCAGCAGCACTTCCATCTTTATGATTGTGAGTGGTAGGCTTCCTTGTTGCCATAATTTTGCTTCCCATTTTTCTTGCCAACCTAAATGCCTTCTCCAATGAATTTGGTTCCCAAAGGTGAACCTCATGTTGGATATTATCTTTTAAAGTCCCTATGAACACATCAATCCTATGCTCCTATGGAAAATATTTTACCCTTATATTCAATTTTTTGGAGTCCTCAATGTGCTCCATCGTTGAACCCTTTTGTTTGATATTTATCAATTGGCTAAAAAGGTTTTTCTTTTTGTATCCTCATAATGTGCTATCATTTCATTCGTTAAAATATCCCAAGTGACAATTTGTTTATGAGAGCAAAGCCATCAATACCATAGAAACTGATTTGGTTCTAAATATAAATCGACTACGGGATTGCCACCTCACTGTAAATCGAAGATTCCGAGCAGAGTTAACATGCTATATGGAAAGGGGTTTGAGACACTTGCATCAAATCTTCTCCGGCATAGCTGCAAAAGAAAGAAAGACCCAGAAGTAGCTCTTGTGGAATAGAAGTGAAGAGAAAGGCATACTAAATGCATTTTTACATAAAATGCTAAGCTTTTACGTACGATTTCATTCAATGTTGAAATTTATTTCACTAAAGAAAGCATGCAAGGTGAGCTTTGCAAAGGATTCATCGAAAATTATTTTCACACTCCAAATTCAAACTTTATTATCTGGAATAGGTCGGAATGTTGAACCATGTGGCACCTGCCGCACTGCCAGATTTATCTAGTCATTCTTGTTCTTCTAGTAGTGTTCTCCAGATTGATTCCTAGTTATAGCACAAATGTTAGCATCCTTGACAATACAAGGCCTCATGTCGTGAATATTGGTGCTCTTTTTGCATTTAATTCCATGATCGAAAGAGTAGCAAAAGAGTAACAAAAGATGCTATGTAATGTATGATAACAGTTGGTTGTGAATTTAAATTTCCTTTAAGAATCTATTGCTTAGTGATTAGAGAAGTGTCGCTTTTTCAACGTCGCTAAAGTGAAATAGAAATGGCATGAAAATGGAGACAACAAATATGTCTAAAACATCAAACACACATGAAGGGATGTACATAAAACTAACGAAACCCAGATTAAAGTGTGCATAGTAGGCTTTTCATATGATCTCGAGTGAACAGATTTAGTTGGACGTTGACCAAATGTCTGCTCAGCGGACCTTACCGTCTTTGCTCAAAAAACATCCTTTGATCTTCTATTAGCATCAAACTTTTGTTCCCCATGGCCATGTTAGTCCTTCACAATGATGTTATCATCAATAGTTGCAGATTCGAAGGATTTCATGCCATTCAAGCACTGCAATTCACTGACAAGCAGCTTGGGCGTCTTTACTAGAGGACTGTACTGATCATCATAATACAAATTTATTTTTTCTTTGTGTTGAAGACTGGAAGGCAAGGACCTCTTCTGTCCAGTGAGGGACTTGTTGATATATCCAGTCTATCTATCTATCTATCTACTGCCTAGTCACGCATTCGATTCCCCTCCTCAAACTTCAACATTCACTTTCCAGATCCGCTGTAAATAGTACTACCTCCTCTACACAACGCGATTACTTTCAACAATTATTTCTTCAAATCTGAAACATTACATGTCCAAACACACCAGACACTTCAAATGCCAAAGGTATCACATTTTTCACAAATCATTCAATAGGCTCCAACGTGATCAACACTCGCTCCATGCAAGGAGGTCTTTTTCCAACATGGCTTCACTGGACCATATTCATGTAGCATGAAACACAAGATCCATCTCTCCTTTAATCACTCCCAAAATATTTCTCTAGTTCTGTTACACATGAAGAAAACTAAATAAACAAATAATACACACTCACACTCATAAAATAAATAGCAGACATATAGAAAAACCAGACATGGTGGAAAAGGCCTCAGCCTTACAACATTCCTCACATTCTCATTATTAATCAATCCAATGTACAAATAATGATAATAGTACAAATAAATAATTGAGGAAGTTGGTCTCAAGATAGTACGTCTATCTTGGACACTATGGTTGAGAAAATATCTCAACAACACACTAATCTAGAAGCCTAACTAGTTGTAGAGAATCTCTCAACCAACTAAGCCTAAACTGGCTCCCAACCATGAGGAACAAACTCAATCTAGAAAGGTAAGATTAATCCTAACTTTCATGATTTTAATTAATTTAATTATTTTGACTTAGAATTGTTTTTATTGTGAGAGTGAGGCTAACAATTTCAATGTTTGACTTTTTGTGCTCCAAATCTCCACTATCGATCTGTCTCGCTTGATCCAACGGCTATCGTGTCACCTGCTCGCCAACTAGCTTGGTCGATCTCCACCATCGTTCAATCTCGAGTGATCCCATAGCTATTGCATCACCCGCTCACCAACTAGCTTGGTCGATCTCCACCGTTGATCAATCCCACTCGATCCAATGGTTACCGCACAATCTCGCAAGAAATCACGCATAACCGATATCAAATCGAGAGCGCATGAGAAAATTATTTTTCGCATGCTATGTGTCAGCCACTAAGGGTAATCGCATGAAATTTTAGAATACCACTTAAATATTTTAGGGTGCACGAGATACTACTTACCAACTACGAAGACCGCTCCATCATTCTACACCTTTTCCACCCTTCTATCGACACGTGCCTTGATGTGATCCATCCATCTATTAACTTAATCTCCTATGATAAGATGTCCTCCACTCATATTTTATTAATCTTGTTCATTGATCCAACTAATCCAATTGTTCCTATGCAATGTTACTTCATTACTTCTTCCTTTCACTGATTTCGATCTTTGATTGCTCTTTCGCTTGACTCCTTCCTAAACTTTGTTTTGTGTCTTATTTAAACACTACCACTCCTGAGCTTTGGTTTGGTTACTTAATCAGTCTCCAACACTGTTTCATCATCGCAATACTCCTTTGAGCACTACTCTCTCTCTCGGATTCTTTTTGAATTCCCAGCACACTTATGTTATGTAATATTACTCTAATCCACACACAGTTTATAATTCAATTGCTCAATACACACCACACAAACTCAGAAATTGCACTTTTGTATTAATAAATAAATATTTACACAATGAGTTCATTCTCGACCTAATCTTCTATATCAGTGGCCTTTCTTTTCCTTCCCATAGGCTTACAATCAAACCTATCTAATCTCTTAACTCTAATTCTCACTCTAACTAATTGACTCTCTCTATGCCTTTAGGCTTACATTTATACAAAAGGTTATGTTAACCAATTCTTGTTCAGATCCTTAACTTGCTGAACTAAATCCTGAATATCCTCTAAGTCCACTTTTGACTCCATTAATTCCTAAGAATCCTCTCTAGTTCCACAAATCATGAAACCAATTTCGAATCTAAGATTTACAATTGATTTCCAAATCTCTCAATCCTCACTAATCACTCATCATCGCTCATGTTCTCCTACATTCGAGAGCTTTTACAAATATCCTCACAATATCTAATTAATTCCTATTCCAATCACTCAAAGCATTAATAATTACATCAATTTGCTAAACTTTTATTACCATCCCCTTTTCCTTACGATTATCGTTCACAACAATTTCTTTGTCTTCCTCATTCAGCAATTTATCCTGAGTGTACATCCTCTACTTTTCCAACTCCCTTCTTTGAAAGTCTAATTTTATATATAACTTAATAACTTCAATTGGAGTAGAATTTGGAAATTTTACACGATTTTCCATACCTTCCTTTGTTATTGAAAAATCATCAGATGTCCTTTCTCCCTTTGCTAAAAATTTTGCATAGTCCTCTTCTTTCTTTAATTCTGTGATTGCCTTTTCTTTGTCTTGAGACAAATCTGACTCCCCTTCTTCTTCAATACACTTTGCCTTGCTGTCTCTCTATAAACCTTCTTCAAGAGCTATCCTTGCCCCATCATCTACATTAATAATCTTGCATTTGTTCCTCATTAATAACATTAATAAAATTCGTCAAATTACCTCTCTGAGACAATATTCCTTCGTTCTTCATCAGAATAAGATCATGATCTTCCATCTCTATGACAGATTTAAATGATTGTCTTTGCTCATTAAGTAACTCATCCATAGACTCTTCCTATTGTAACCAGTCTAATTCCTCCTCTTCTGAGAAATTTCCTTTGTCACCTTTTACTTCAAGATCTTCATCCATCCTGAAGACATCTTCACAAAGTTGCTTTTCTCCTGCAATACCTGCAATCATACACAAATTATTAGTTTTAAAAACATAAGACCTTGTGTTCTCACTTGATGCTTCAGTCATCATATCTCCTTGTTGTCTTGAATTGTCATAATAATTCATAATATCTTCCATAGATCTCCAATATTCATCTTCACCCAGAACTTCACCCTGTTCTGTTTTACAAATGGAAACTTCCATTCTCAACTCAGCTTCTCTGAGTTCTTCTACCAACCATTTCACTTGCCTCTGTTGTAGCCTTTTAGGTAACTTAGACCACTTCACTTCCTTTTTCCACAAGACCCAACCTTGTCTTTGGTTTTCCTCTAGTAGCATCCTTAATACATTCAGTTATTCTTTTAACTCCACAATCTGCTTGTCAAGCTCCTCTTGACTCATTCTCTTGCCATTTGTCTTGGCATCCTCCTTCTTCACTTTTTTTCTACTATGGTCATCCTTAGAACCTCTGTTATATTTGTTATGACTATCAGTAGTCATCTTCTTCTTGATCTTCTTGAGTTCGTCACTCACTTACTATGAGTTGCATTAAAGCCTCTACAACAGCAAGTCCTCCCTGCTGCCACTTACCTCACCAAGCTCTCCTCTGTACTTGGTATTTTGGAAAGCACTTGGTTCTCTATTCTCTCAAACCTCTTTGAGCATTTCTCTCTGCTCCTTCTAGGCTTCAACTCATCTACACCTTTTAAGAATGCAATTGTCCTCTTGTATTTCAATCACAATGAAATACTAGGTTCTGGCCACCTCTTCTTTAACTCAGAAATTCTTACCATCTTTCTTCATCCCTTACCAATTCTACCTGCATCCTCTGTGGAATTGCCTTTATGATCTTTCCATGAGTTGCAACAAAACCTCTGCAATAACAAGTCCCCCTTGTTACATGATACCTCACTAAGCTTCTCTCCTCTGAGCTGAGTCTTTTTGCATCTCTCTGGTTCTCTCCTCTGGAACCAATTGAGCACTCCTTGCTCTAGGTTGCTGCAATATTCTCACCTTCTTATGTCGCTACCTTCAAGACCTTTGCATGATCTTGTTATACCATTCACCTGCACTTTGAATGGATTATTCTTTGTTTCCTTTGAATCTACAAATTCTACTACACTTTATCTCTGTGTGCCTACTGTTTGTCAGATTTAAAATCTGATCTCCTCTTGCCTGCATACACACCTTCAAAACATAACTCTATTCTAAGTTTTCTCAAAGAATTATTACACGCAAAATTTCCTTGTTCTGCTTCGATACCAAATGATGCAGCCTAAGCCACACATACCCACAGTATGCAAATAAAATTTCATGTCACACTATGTCCTAGGAATTCCAAAATTGCATACTTAGGGAACCTTCCATAACCCAAGGTTTAACTCTCTTTAATTAAATGCTTAAGTGGAAGCTATTTAATCATATATTAATCAGATTACACCCATGGATTCCTTAACGTATGATCCACAACAAACCTGATTAATCACCGTCAACTGCGTGTCACATCGCTGACGTATTCATTTCAATGTTTGACTTTCTGTGCTCCAAATCTCCACTATCAATCTGTCTCACTAACGGCTATCGCGTCACCCGCTCACCAACTAGCTTGGTTGATCTCCACAGTTGATCAATCCCACGTGATCCAATGGCTATCATGTCACCCACTTGCCAGCTAGCTTGTTTGATCTCCATCGTTGACCATTCTCGCTCGATCCAATGGCTATCACGCAATCTCACGTGAAATTGTGCACAATCGATATCAGATCGAGAGTGCGCGAGAAAAGTAGTTTTCTCATGATATGTGTCAGCTGCTAAGGGTAATCATGTGAAATTTTAGAGTACCAATTACATCTTTTAGGGCACGTAAGATACTACTTACCATCTACAAAGACCGCTCCATCATTATGCACATTTTCAACCCTTATGTCGACACATGCCTTGATGTGATACATCCATCTATTAACTTAATCTCCTGTGATAAGGTCTCCGCCACTCATCTTTCATTAATCCTATTCATTGATCTGACTGATCTAATAGTTCCTATGCATTGTTGCTTCTTTACTTCTTCCTTTCACTGATTTCGATCTTTGATTGTGCTTCTACTTGACTCCTTCCTGAACTTTTTTCTGCGTATTATTTAAACACTACCACTCTTGAGATTTGATTTGGTTATTTAATAAGGCTCCAACACTCTCCGATCATTGCAATACTCCTTTGAGCACTGTCCTCTCTCTCAGGTTCTTTTTGAATTCCCTACACACTTATATTATGTAAAATTACTCTAATCCACACACAGTTTATAATTCAATTACTCAATACACACCACACAAACTCAGAAATTACACTTTTGTATTAATAAATAAATATTTACACAATGAGTTCATCCTTGGCCTGATCTTCTATATCAGTGGCCTTTCCTTTCCTTCCCGTAGGCTTACAGTAAAACCTATCTAACCTCTGAACTCTATTCCTCACTCTAACTAACTGACTCTCTCTATGCCTTTTAGGCTTACATTTATACAAAAGGTTATGTTAACCAATTCTGGTTCAGATCCTTAATTTGCTGAACTAAATCTTGAATATCCTCTAAATCTACTTTTGACTCCACTAATCCCCATGAATCCTCTTTAGTTCCACAAATCATGAAACCAATTTATAGTCTAAGATTTACAATTGATTTCCAAATCTCTCAATCCTCACTAATCAATCATCATCACTCATGTTCTCCTATATTCAAGAGCATTTACAAATGTCCTCACAATATCTAATTATTTCCTATTCCAATCACTCAAAACATTAATAATTACTTTAATTTGATACATAAGAATCCAAATTCCTTGAAAACACAAGACCCTCTAGGTTAACTATAATATAATGGAATTTTTGAGTTGGATGCTCCTACATCACTCAGCCACATCACTATTATCGGCCATACTTGTTGTAATCAATGTAATGTAAAGTGGAAGTCCAAGAGACCCACATATGAAGTTGAAGATTCATGTAAAGTCAAAAATTCATAGGAAGTGAAACATTCATGAGGGAAGTCGAAGGGTCACAAGGGTCAATTACTCCCCTTGGATATATATACCCCCTCATTGTATGATCAAAGGAACTTTCACCTGGGCTCTTCCCACATAGCCTTGAGAGTCTGTATCTCTGAGGAGCGAGCAACGACTCCAATGTCCCACTACTGGGACTAGTGATGTATGGTGTATAGATGTGTCTTGGAGCTTTTTCTTAATTTAGAAACCTATCTCAGGTTAACACATTTTCAAGCAACTTTTGTATCCGTTTGTAAGACTATTATTTAAACGTTTATAATGCATGTTCGCTTAACCTGTACTAAGATAGTTGAACTACTTCAATTATTTTAGTACTCATATTGTTGAAGATGTGTTGTATTTTTTATCACTATTGTCTCATCCATGTGGACTACTCCGTCGAACATTAGTGTTGTATAGGTAAATCCCCTCTGCGGATAGAGGCGATCCCACTAGCCTAAATGGGGTCTAGCAACAATCGAACAATGCTAACACGCAAGTTCCTAATTGCAAAGTAAAGGCCAATGATAAGAGCCTACCTCGAATCCAACGCTAGTATTCGTAGAAGGGTCGCCGCTTCCGTTCTTTCGCTTCAGTTGGTCATGATCCTCACGATCCTCGTGAACAGACACCTACACATGCAAAGAACAAGACAAATACAAGCATAAAATTCAAGAAATGCAACTATGTATCAATCAGAAAGGATACAACTCAAACATCATATTAAAGACACATGAGTGGAACCATAATGATAGTCGTCTATTATTATTGATAAACAAAAGAAAATACAACCAAGTTCTGACGTCAAATCCTCCTTTGGCTGGGTGAATCAGCAACACATGCCTTGCAAAGCTTGTAGGGGATGGGAACAAGCCTCTCTCTCCTTGATTACTTGGACATGGATCTCCTTCTTAAAGATTTAGCCTCATAGGGATGAACAAGACCTCTTGCAAGATGAGCTTAGCAATTCTCAGACTTTGGGACTTAGATTTGTGAGCTTGAAGAGTAGAATTACTAACTAGCTTGTCAAAGGAAAAGGGACAAGCTTATATAGAGGTAGGAGGAGTAGATAAGACCATCCACTTGATTCATGGGATTGTCCTTATCATTAGGAAGCTTCCATGAGAGGTATAGAACTACTTCCCTCCTTGGGAGATTCGAAACCCAACTGAACTAACTCAAACTGGAATTAGTTCATGGATAGGTTAGAAGGAACCTTCGGAAGTTTGTTTGTTAAAAACTTTACCCAACTGGGTTGGCACTAATGCGACTCTGAGACAGAGCGCCAGCTGGCGCACCCTCTTTGGAGGATTTCCCCCATTGGCGCGAGTGATACACTGTGGAACAACACCAATGGAGAAAGGGCTATATTTTTGGGTATGTCTTCAAGGTATATGAAGTACATACTTTAAGGGATACAATGCAGGTGTTTTCAAGTTATGTCACTTCTCATAGGTCCCGGAATAGGTCCTCCAATGTACAGGAGAAGGGGTAATAGGGACGGTGACAAAATACTGTGTAACAGGTCGACTTGATAATAATTCCATAATCAAAATAAATTCATATCTCCATGAATACTTATCAGAATCGGATGATCTTTATATCAATCCTACACCTCTCGACGAGAGGAATCTAATAAAAATATTATTAGCCATGAATAATATGACCCACATGAATCTTTTCCCTGGTTGCCAATTTTAACACTCCCTCTCAGCCAGGGAGAAGTTCATCTGCAATCTATCTATCGGTCATTACTATTCATCCATCAAATGCACTGCCTTGTACAGCCTGACCCTTGCCCTGCTCTGCTCTATTCTGCCTGTTCTGCTTTGTCTTGTTCTGCCCTATACTGATCTGTACTCTTTTTCTTTGTTCTGCTCTGCTCTTGCATTTTCTATTATGCTCTACTTTTGTCAGAATTATGAAGATGAAGAAATGATCGATGATGTATCATACTGACTCAAAGTCAGTCTCAGAGTATGTACTACTGGTCCCAGACCAGTCTCAACCAACCCGAAGTCAGTGTCATAGTGAGTACAACTCCACTGGTCCTAGACCAATATCATCCTCCACTGACTCAAAGTCAGTCTCAGAGTGTGTACCACTGCTCCCAGACCAGTCTCAATCGACCCGAAGTCAGCTTCATAGTAAGTACCACTCCTACCACTGGTCCAAGACCAGTATTGCAGTCTCAGAGAGTGTACCACTAGTCGCAGACCAGTCTCTACCGACTAGAAGTCAACGCCATAGTATGTACCACTCTCACTGGTCCCAAACCAGTACTGCACTGACACGAAGTCAGCGTCATAGTATGGTACAACTCCTACCACTTGTCCCAGACCAGTATCATTGATCCTAGATAAATGGAGGTCATCCTAGTGTAGGGAGTACGGTAGATACAACGATGCGTTCATCGGTACTACTATGGTCCCTAACTTCATTTCCCTGCTCATTGATCAAATGAGAGGTACTTCCCATGAGTCCTAGACTTCATGGGTAGGATGCCTCGACAGGAGAACTAATCAATCTTGTCCTCACAGGAGAACACATCAATCCTACTACAATCGCCATGGAGAACACATCAATTCAGGTCGCCATGGAGAACACATCAATCCAGGCCTCACAGGAGAACACATCGATCCTGCTACAATCACCATGGAGAACACATCAATCCAAGCCTCACAGAAGAACTAATCATCCTGCTACATAGGAAAGCGAATCATCCTGTTCCACAAGAGAGCGAATCATCTTGTCCCACAAGAGAGTGAATCATCTTGTTCCAGTGCACACCACCAAGGGAGGGTGAGTCACCCTCCGGTCGTATGTTGCTCCAGTAAGAACCACAAGCCCTCAGAGCTCCCAGAGGTCAATGTATGCAACATGCAGGACCCTTGTACAAGGGTTTCTTGCCGACTCCAAGTCGTTTGGGAAAATCAAAGATTAGATCTTTCCTCGGGGCTTTGACAAGGTGTATCGACCTGTACATCATCTTAATGCGATGGAGCCTCCTTTCTCATCGACTTACCATATCCCAGATGATGTTTATCTTCTGGAGCAATTGATGAATATGAGATTCCTCAATAATCGAATCCCACCTCTGGTTGTTACAGAGAATCACAGTGTTATCCAATGTAAATCAAAATAGCTCACTGAAGAGATTTCGCAACCAAACTGCCTCACACGAGGTCATGCTAGCAACAATATATTCTGCTTCGGCGGTGCTCAAAGCCACCGACTTCTGCTTCCTTCTTATCCAGGATATTAAAGTAGATCCCAAGGTGAAACAACACCCAGAAGTGCTCTTACGGTCCACCACACTGCCTGCCCAATAAACATCATTATATCCAAGTAGTCTCGCATCTCCGACAGTGTATCTCAATCCATCAGACATTATGTCCTGAAGACATCTCAGAAGATTCTTGGCATCAATCTAGTGAGGCTTAACCAAATATGAGCTCACAATGCTAATTGCAAAACATATGTTCAAACGGAGGTTCATCAAGAACATCAATGCGAATGAGTTTTTGAAACTCAAAGGCATTTCCCAAATCTGGTCCGACATCACTACCATATAACTTCTGAAAGTTAAGATCCTCGAGGTAATCACTGGCTTGCAGTCCACGATATCAAATCTTTTCAGAATCTTCACCACATATTTTCCTTGAGACAATAAAATTTCCCTTGGCTTCTGCCACACTTCAAGTCCTTGGTCCTTCATTTCAAATTCAGAAGCCAACTCCCTCTTACATTTTTGAATGAGAGGGTGTGCACCTGTTAATAAGAGGTCATCCACATACAACACCAGTATGAGAGGTTTATCATCTTCAACCTGCATACATGAGATTTTCGATCATAAATCTCAAATCCTTCAGGTTTCTCCACGTAGAGCTCTTCTTTGATCGAGCCATGCAAGAATTTGGTCTTGACATCCATCTGATGTAGGTTCCATCCTTGTGAAGTGGCAAGGGTTGTGATCGCGCGGATGGTTGTATATCTGGCAACAGGTGCAAATATCTCATCATAGTCTATACCTTCCTTCTAGGAGAAACCACGAGCAACAAAACGAGCCTTATACTTTTTCGTACTTCCATCTGCTGCATGCTTTATCTTGTAAAGCCATTTGGAAGTAACAATTGTCTTGTCCTGGGGTCTAAGAACTACTTCCCAGACATTATTCTTCATGATAGACTCATATTCTTCGGTCATAGCATCCTTCCATACTTGATGCTTGACAACATCTGAGAATCATGAAGGCTCATTTTGTATGGTCGTGCTCATGATGGTCAAGTATCCCTGATACCTATTAGGTTTCTTACTTTTATGAAAGGTTCCTTGGGGTGCAGCATGTCCTTCAGAATCATCAAGTAGCCCCCTAACCCATGAAGTCCTCTTCCTAGAAGAGGAAGGCTCATGTGGAGGAGGATCAATTGGATCCATGGGTTCTTCTACATCAGACATTGATTCATCATCCTTTTCTTTTGGTTCCCTGGTGTCGGCTTCTTGAGAGCTCCTAAAAGTCGGAAGATTGTCCATCTTGCTGAGAGGCATATCTTCGTCAAAGGTGACATCACGACTAATCACAACATCCCTTTGATCAGTGGTGAACTTTTCTTCAGGAGTCTTGGAACCCAATGCTTGATGAGGGCATATACAACGATGCTTATAGTTTCAACCCATAGAAACTTTGGAAGTCTTTGATCATATAGCATGGCCCGGACAGCTTCCACAATCGTACGGTTCTTCCTTCCCACCACACCATTCTGCTGAGGAGTATGTGGTGTAGTAGTCTCCCTCTTAATGCCAGCCTCAGATATTCTTGAGTGAACCAACTGTAATATATCGGAGGTCTTGTTTTGCCTTGAGGGGAATGGTCCCCTTTTGAGCTTTTCTTTAGCACATCTTGGACATACACCTTCTTTCTCTACTCGGAATTCGAGCCTCCCCGTCACCATTTGTTTTACATGGAGTATAGCTTTATAATGAAGGGGGGCAAACCTACGATGCCAACGTTCGGACTGAAGAGTTGTGTCACAAGACATGACACCTAGCGGGCTTCCATCGACCTTGTAGCCTTTGTCTTTCATTGCCGAGATGGACACAAGGTTCTTTTTGAGTTCAGGTGAATTTAATACATCCTGGACTTTCTAGCCTTCTTGAATGGTTGTCCTCTTCCTCTATCCCCAACTCTCCTCTTACCTTTGCTATTGAATTTTCCATCCCTTCGATTACCATGAGAGGGATTTTGATCATCGTCACGGTGTGAGTCCTTTCTATCAGGGCACTCCCTTGCATAGTGACCTACTTTATCGCAGATGTAACATCGTCCTTTTCTTCCACCCTTAGGTCCAGCCTTTCCTTTTGATTTAGTCTCGGAATTATTTCTTTTCATAGCATGAGAAGAAAAGGCAGCAGGAGGACCTTTAGGCATGGGCATTTCTTGATCTTCTTCCCTTGTTTCTTCTTGAATGCATCTAGCCATTAATTCCTCAAAACCAGGAATTACATTATAGTTCAGAAGAGTAGTCCTGAACATGTACCATTCAGATGGTAATCCTCCAAGAGTTGTGAGTGCCATTTCTCTGTCAGTAATAGTCTCCCCAATAGATAGGAGATCGTTCTTGATCTCGGTGATTCTTAAGAAGTATGCTTGCATACTCTCATCTTTACCCTTCTTGATTTCCCTTAGCTTATTTCTCAGAAACAAAACTTGATTTGCATCATTGACTTTAAATAAACTCACCAGTCTATTGTAGATTTCCTTGGAGGTGTCTAGATCAGAGACGTAGGCCACCAAGCACTTGTCGATAGAGTCCTGGATGATCTTCTTCGCTTTAATTTCTCCATTCTTCCATTTGTTCTAGGCAGCAGCGGATGCATTTGATGGAGGCTCAACAATATTGCCTTTCACGTGACCCAACACTCCTTGATCCTCCAGGGTTAGATAGATAGACATCTTCCATCCGTGATATTCAGCTTTCTCATAGAGCTTGTCTTCGGCAGGAAAGAGTGTTGAGGACCCCGTAGTTCTTTTAGGATAGCCTTGCCAATCTTCTCTTCGGTGATTGCTCTTGCTCTTTGTTATATACCTAGGGGGGTAATATGGGGTACCGAGGGAGGTACCCAAGGTAATAATGTAATAATGGGATGGGCCATAGTAATAAATAAGGTGGTTAACCCATGTCATGTAAGGGACCACAAGTAGTTAATAATAATGTAAGGGGCCCATGGTATTGTTGATGGTATGAGGAAACCATGGTAATGATGCATGGTATTGTATGTATGAGGCCTATATAGAGGCTAGAGACTCCACATGGAGAGATATGAAGAGAAGTATTCTTGTATGAACAGGCATATGGCATGGCTTGTGGAGTGTTCTCCTTCCTTAAGGAGTGAATGTATGGTGTTGCCCTACCATAAGGGTTTGATCAATAAAGAATCATTTCATTCTTATTTCTTGGGTTTATTTCCATTGTCTTATATTTTTATATTAGATCTATAATATTTTGGGTTAGATCTACAACAATTGGTATCAGAGCTACAACAAGTGGTATCATAGCACTTTCTTTGGTACAAAAGTGGAGAATTTTTTTTTTACTTTTTGCAGGATTTCAAGGGTGGCGAGTTTGCAGATCGGATATTTACATCTTAGTTCAAGATCTGCAAAATTTGATTGCAGATCTGTATTCTTTGTGAAAAAATAACCGATTTCAAAAAAAAAATCGGTCAAATCGAAGTCCGGATGAAGGAGATATCGCTGATTTAAAAATCAGTGGGGTTGCAGATAATTTTTCAGGGCAGCGAGTTTGTGGCGCAGATCTAGACGTCCTGGTGCAAGATCTACAAAATATAATTGTAGATCTGGATTCTTTGTGGAAAAATACCCAAATTCAAAATAAAATCAATTGAATTGGAGTCCGGATCAGGGAGATATCACTGATTTAAAATCAGCTCTTTTTTGTAGAAATTTTGGGTGACGGCGGGAAAGTAGCAGCGCAGATCTAAAATTCCAGTGCCTGGATTAGGATTTCTATCACATGAGTAGATGCATAATGATTGTTCCATTTCTAAAAATAGGTCATAATAGGGATTCTAAGCAATATTGACTAAACTGTGACATTCTCAAATTTTAGCCAAGTAAGTGAATTTTTTCAAACCTTCATGACTACTAGCGAGGTTCTATTTTTTACAGGAAAAGATGATGGTCCGACTATTGAAGAATTCATAAAGGACCGAAAGCATATATTTAAGACAGATTGGAGGGGTAAAGTGTGGTTATTTTTAATA
Organism: Pinus taeda; assembly: GCA_000404065.3. Taxonomy (NCBI): domain Eukaryota; kingdom Viridiplantae; phylum Streptophyta; class Pinopsida; order Pinales; family Pinaceae; genus Pinus; species Pinus taeda. Next base: position 230,039 of record APFE031707605.1, on the reverse strand, counting down.
GATGAGGCTGCCAAATGGTGGTGGAATTCACTTGACCACAGGCAGTTGACCAAACTTTCAGATGAAGAATTTGAGAAATTACTTTTAGACAGATGGTCTCATGCCAGAAAACAAGATAAGGAGAAACATGTGGGTCTATTTCCTACTGGTATATCCTTATTACAGGTTCATGGATTGATTAAAAAAGAGAAGATCATTGTTTCTATAAATCCTAGTTGCAAGCATAATTTTATCAATGTTAATTTGGCAAAAAAATTGCAAGTCCCAACAAAACATATTGAAAATACATAGGTTGATGATAAGGATGTTCAAATTTATAAGGATTTGAAACTTTCTATGTATAAATATGTGTTTCATGGTGACTTTTATGCTTCAGATATGGATAACATGGATGTTGTTTTGGGATATCATTGGATGGAATCCATGGGTACTATCAATATTAATGTACCGAAGAAATTCGTGAAACTATGGTATAAAAAGAAGAAAATTACATTACAGGATATTTCCATCCATAAACAGGTAGAGCACATGGAGGCTGAAGCAGAAGATATTCAAGGGACTGACATATCAGATGATGAGCCTTTGATGATCGACAATCAAACACAAACAAAGGTTGCAGAAGAAAAGGTTAGAGGTGATGATACATCAGAGGAGGGCTCAGTGGTTGAAGTCATCTTGAAAACGAAGACACCACAACAGGCACCATAACAGGGTGAAGTCAAGCAAAAGCCATCGTGGATTAAAACTTCAACATATCATCACCCACATCACTCCACAAGACAACCATCAAGATGGAAACCAAGTAGTCACATGACGGATACAAAGGAGAGACGATCCACCTACTACACATCAACAAAGAAGAGCTGTCACGGTCAACTTCCATCTCAAGCGAGCGAGGCACCAACGAGATCGAGGGTTCACCTTTCTCTTGGATGGCTAGATGCACGTGCATGGTACCAATGGACTACTCTTTTGAGTAGATCTTATTATTTGTGTTCTTCCCATGTTTCGGGAACGAAACATGCTAAGGGGGGTGGAATGTTATATACCTAGGGGGGATACTATGGGATACAAAGGGAGGTACCCAAGGTAATAATGTAATAATGGGATGGGCCATAGTAATAAATAAGGTGGTTACCCATATCATGTAAGGGACCACAAGTAGTTAGTAATAATGCAATGGGCCCATGGTATTAGTTG
>APFE031707605.1:145782-228819 GCA_000404065.3 Pinus taeda | reverse complement strand
CATATGGCTTGTGGAGTATTCTCCTTCCTTAAGGAGTGAATGTATGGTGTTGCCCTACCTTAAGGGTTTGATAATAAAGAAGCATTTCTATCTATTTCTATCTTGTTATTCTTGGGTTTATTTGTATTCTGATATCTTTCTGGGTTAGATATACAACAAGTGGTATCAGAGCACTTTCTCGGGCACAAAAGTGGAATTTTTTTACTTTTTGCAGGATTTTAAGGGCGGCGATTTTGCAGATCAGATCTGTACGTTTTGGTTCAAGAACGGAAAAATTTGATTGTAGATCTGTATTCCTTGTGAAAAAATAGCCGATTTCAAAAAAAAAATCAGTCGAATCGGAGTTTGGATGAAGGAGATATCGCCGATCTAAAAATCAGTAGGGTTGAAGTCATATTGGAAAAGAAGACACAACAACAGGCACCTCAACAGGGTGAATTAAAGAAGACGACACCGTGGGTTAAAAATTCAACATATCATCACCCACATCACCCCGCAAGACAACCATCAAGATGGCAACCAGTTAGTCACAAGGACAACAACCCCCACAAGATAGATAAGGAGAAGCAAAGAGCCACCTACTACACATCAACACAAAAGAGCTACCACGATCAACTTCCATCTCAAGCGAGCGAGGCACCAACGAGATCGAGGGTTCACCTTTCTCTTGGATGGCTAGATGCACGTGCATGGTATCAGTGGACTACTCTTTTGAGTAGATCTTATTATTTGTGTTCTTCCCATGTTTCGGGGAAGAAACATGCTAAGGGGGGTGGAATATTATATACCTAGGGGGGTAATATGGGGTACCGAGGGAGGTACCCAAGGTAATAATGTAATATGGGATGGGCCATAGTAATAAATAAGGTGGTTAACCCATGTCATGTAAGGGACCACAAGTAGTTAATAATAATGTAAGGGGCCCATGTTATTAGTTGATGGTATGAGAAAACCATGGTAATGATGCATGGTATTGTATGTATGAGGCCTATATAGAGGCTAGAGACTCCATATGGAGAGATATGAAGAGAAGTATTCTTGTATGAACATGCATATGGCTTGTGGAGTATTCTCCTTCCTTAGGAGTGAATGTATGGTGTTTCCCTACCATAAGGGTTTGATAATAAAGAATCATTTCATATTATTCTTGGGTTTATTTGCATTATCTTATATTTTCATATATTTCTGGGTTAGAACTACAACAAGTGGTATCAGAGCTACAACAGATTTTTCCAAAGTTGCTTCTGTTGTTGTTTACTAAAAGAACAGTGTTTCTTATGGTTCTGAAATCAAGTTCTATTTCTCCTCCTAGCCATACTTTGTCCTTGATTGTTTAGTGTTTTTTAAATTATTTCCTTATCATTATCAATTCATTGTCAAAGTTCGCTTATAGTCAATTAATCTTTTCTTAAAAGGAAGTATCATAAAGTCTTCGTTTCTTGCGAAAATTATTGATTGAATGTATGAAAATTTAGTTTCATTTTGTTAATCTAAAAATTAAAGGAAATGAAAAGAAAATTTTTCATTATTGTTCATTCAATTTAGAGTCCTAAATTGCTTGCATGAATTGTCAATCGAGGTTTGTAGACTGATGAAGTGTGATGCGCTATATGTGCTTAGTTAACTTTTCTCTTACTTCATGGTTTTGTATTTTTATGTTTGTTTTGGGGGTTTCTATTCTCTAGTGTCTAAGAATATACAATCCATGTGATATTTACATATATCTAATGAATTTTAAAAGGAAGTATAGTTTCCTAAGTTAGTCTAGTCTCCTAAAATGGACTAAGAATCATTGTTAACTAGTTAGGACCTAATAAGAGAAACAGAGCATCTAGCTTATCTACCATTTAGTCATAATCCATGGATCTAATTCCTATAATCAAAAGCAATATTGATGCAGAAGGTAATCCAATAATTGCATTCATTTAGCCATTCAACCATTCAATTTTGGAACATGATAGAATCAATCTCCTTGAAATGACTTTTTGGAATGTCAAGTGATGCAACTAAGTAATGACCTGAAAACAGAAAAGAAAAGATGATGGATTGTAAAACTAACAATATTTTTAGTAAGCTCAATCACTGCATGAATTATATATTCAACCAATTAAGTTAGAATTGTCATTATTTCGAAATGGTTTTGAGAATGTCTATTAATATAGATAAGTGATAGTTCTATGCTAAGAAAATGAGTAATCAAAATAGTAAGAAGCTAAACAATTGTGTATTCTCATTTATTCATTTTTCATTCAGTCATTTCTCATAAAATATCTCAGAAGAATAAGACTTGCACAGTTGTGATTTTATCCTCACACTTTTGGTTACAAACTGAAATGAAACAATAGTAAAGAAAATGGAGAAAACATAGTAGTAGAAATTAAAATGAAAACAACAAGTGAAAAACCTCCTTTAGTGCAGGGGCCCTTTGCAACTGATGTGGATGGATAACAATTAATTAAAGATGCACTTTTAAATCACCATTGACAAAAGAAAGTTTGTATTATCAACAAAATGAAGTATGAACAGAGTTTTTAGCAAAAACCCTATAATCCTACCTTAGATTCTAATTACTTCTTGGCCTCATGTAACCAATATTTATATAAAAAGCAACACAACTGTTTACGAGAAAATCTTGTTACGGGTGGCTTAATTCTAATCTGTCATGATTGTTTATAGAAATACGTGCTACAAATGGATTAATTTGAATTGATGAGACCGTTTAACTTCTAAATAGCTACAGGTGGCCTGCTATGCATTAACTCCTTAACTTTTGATCAACTACAAGTGGGTTACTCCACAATAACTCTTCAACGGAACTGTTAGACTCCTGATCAACTAAAAAATATCAAGATTCCTATTACTACTAGATAACTTATTTGACTCCATATTTGACCAAGACTTTTGGCATGCTTTTTTTCGATCTAGATCAACTGAGTAGGATAGAATCCATGTAGATATGATTCTAGAGATTCCCATATGGCCCAATTCTTCATTTGACACCTGTAACTTGCCAAACCATGAGAGTAGCTATGAACCCATAGTTAGTTGCAGAATAGGCTACGTTCTATAGCTAATTTGCAAAAATTTATTAAAATAGCAAGAACATGAAAATATAATATGTTGATCATTTTAATGCTTTCTTAAGACAAAATCTAGCATTTATCATTGATTGGATCTATATTCTTATAATAAATCGAGAGAAAAATGTGAGAACAAATGTCAAGGGGAAGGTAATTCGGAGGTTTAACATACCCCCGCTGCAAAATCATTACATGTCCTTATGCAATTTGCCAAAAATGTGAATTCTTTTTCTCTAATGCATTTGCTCAAACAGTTCTACTAGTACATCCAATTTTCTTCTTTTGGTCTTCTTTGAAGTGACTGTCATTCTGGGTTTCCTCATAAGAAACATGTATTTGAGGTTGATAAATATTCTATTCAAACTTCTATTCTTCATCTTCAACTTCCTATTTTTCTTATACCACAGTTCTAGATGCATAATGGTACTTATCATGAATAGCCTTGTCCAATTTACTTTGTTCCCTCAAGGTTTCTTTCTCCTTCTTGATATGTCTATTAAATATCTCCAATTCATAAATTTCATGTTTATGAGAGTCAATTAGAGGTTCTTGTGGATAGACAGAGGGTTTTGGATTGAAAGAGGGTTATGGATTCATTGAGGCACTTTTCTTCTCCATTGATTCTATATAATCATATATTTGTTGCTATAATGGGTCTATGCTTGGAGATCTTCTGCTTGGGTTGTTGGCATTATGATACAGGTATTGTCCTTGATGGCAATTCAGTCAAACGAAAGATCACAGTGCAGCATGTCAATAGAAAACAATTACACATCAGACTCCAAAGAATTAAGAAAGAGAGGTATAAGCAGTTTCACCTTGTCCAAGTTGCGTATACAAGCATGTTTACTTAACAAAAGGAGCGTATATGTACACACGCACTTTCACAGAAAGAAAATCATGTATATCTTCGAAAAGAAAATGTTTTTGGTCCAAGGTATTTCTTGGTCCAAGGTATTTGATTGGTCCAAGGTATTGGTCCTAAGTAGTTTTGGTCCATGGTATTGAGAAAGGCCTAAAACTATATATGGAGCAGGAGATCATTAGGCCAAAGTAGTGCAAGGATTTGAATATCTTATGAAGTGTTGGATCATATATGCAGGTTAATGAGCTTTTGATGGTTTGCTTGATCTGATCTAAGGATGCACCTATATGGCTGATGAAGGTTGATGGATCGGGATCATAAAGGGTTAAGAGTATTATCATTATGTGGTTTGATCTTGAACAGTCTAGATCTGAATGCTGACGCATCTTTTATTCTATAATTGTGATAATGTAGGTATGACTGAGATCTGGAATAGTTGTGATATTTTAAGTTAGCATTTATAGATCTGTACGCAGGTTTGCTTTAGTAAAAGAGTGTATACACGTAGGTTCATCATATCAGAGTAGCATATACATCATAAAATTGAATTTGCAGATCTGTATGTTGGGTCCCTTTGGTAAAAATGTGTATACACGTTGTTTCAACACATGGAAGTAGTGTACACCTTATGAAGTATGACGTTTAAAAGTTTCAGTTGTTTTTGTTTGCTATTGCAGAGTTCTGGGTTATGCTTTGTGTTCTGGTGACTGTATTTTGGTGACAGTGTTTTGAATGATCAGATTGATTGATTGTGATTTGCCTCAGTGATGATGGGTTGTCAAGTGATTGATTGATTTAGTTGTGACTATTCAGAAAGCGATGACGGGGTTTCAGTGATTGGTTGATGCAAATGTATTTAATGGTTTTATTGCAGTGATGATTTTCTGAGTTTCAATGTTGTTGATGGGTCCAATAGAAAAATTGGATGAAATGTGGCCTTCAGATGATGGTGTTGTGTTTCAATATCATCTAGTCTAAAAATTCATGAAACGTGGTCCCTGGTGGAAGAGTGGAGTTTTCTATAGGCTAGCACCTATGTACTAGTAAACGTATTGGCTAGTACAACAGCTAAGGGGTTGTAGCTCCCTTCCAATAGTAGCTAGAGAATGAGAGAAGGTTGTAGCCTTCTGCAGGTGGGTGCCTGTGTACTGGTATCAGTCTGCACTAGTACAAGGTTGTAAATAAATTTTCTTATTATTAAAAAGAAGATAGAGACAACAACAACAGGTGGCTTTTACCCACATTGGGTTTCTACCTAATATCCTAGTGTTCATGTGTGTTGCTTATGTGTGATTCTGCTTTTACTGCACTGTCTAGTAAATCTCTCATATACTGGTTTAAGCTCAATACATGATAAATTGTCTAAATCAGAAATTCTTTGCATATATGCTGGTTGCTTTAAGTACAGTCATGTGCACATGCTAGTTCACTTCACTGAAGTAGCGTATATAAATCTGTTTGGGAAATAAAATTATAGATCTGATAATACTAATTCACCCCCCTCTCAGTATTATTTCTAATGATTGGTATCAGAGCAAGTCCTTTAGAAGAAGCTTGATCGCTTGAAGGGAGATCCATCATCACGGGTAATCAAGAAAGCATCGGATCCATTAGACCGCAAATCTTTGATGGAAGCAATTTTTTTTATTGGAAAATAAAAACCATAAACTATCTACAATCACTTGGAACGGATGTCTGGGAAATTGTGGAAGGAGGATATGCATTTCCAACAGCAATTCCTATAGATATGGCAGGTAAAAATAAATATGAAACCAATGCCAGAGAATTCCATTCTTTATTGTGAAGTCTGTCACAATTATAATATGTTAAAGTCATGCAGCTCAAATCAACCAAATAAATATGGGACAAAATCATTCTGAGCTACGAAGGAGACTCTCAGGTAAAACATGCTAAGCTTCAAACTCTCAAAATTTAGTATGAAACCTTTAAGATGCATAGTAATGAAATTATGGCTAGTTACTTCTTACATATAGATTAGGTTGTTAATTGTATGAAGAATCTAGGTGAAGAAATAAAGGAAGTTACCTTAGTTGAGAAAGTTTTGAGATCCTTGTCTGCTAAATTTGAATAAAGAGTGTCTGCCATAGGAGAAAAACAGGATCTACAAATTATCACTATGACACAGCTTCACGGAATCTTAATTTCCTTTCAAATGAGAAAAGGAGGACCATCAGATATGAGAGAAGCCACATTTAAAGCTTCAGCAGAAGGAAAGGAAGAACACAATGAATTAGGACATATTTCAAAAGAAGGAGATGAGGTAAACTTTGTCAAGAAGCTTCGACAGGGTTCTGGAAGATTTGAGGTAAGCTACCATTCAAATGCTTTGCCTATGCCAGAGTCAATCACTGTGCTACCAAATGTCCTCATAAAGATAAATATGAAAAAGGGAAGGAATATGCAAAATGGAAGAAAACAAGTTGTAAATAAAAGGAGTTACTATACTCATGAAGATAGCGATGGCTTATCAAATAGTGATGAAGATGAAAATAGTAATGATTATAGAATTCTAATGGCTTAGGATGATGATAATATTTCGGATGCTTTAGAAGAGGATGACCTTCATGAAGAAATCTTTAAACTCAAAATCTATTTAGAAAAAAAGAATATGATTATAGATACCTTGACATACCAACTTGATGAAAAGGAAAAATACAATGAAAAACTAGAATGTGAATTTGTGGGTCTAAGAAAGGATCTTGGAAAACGAAATCTCTCAATATTAGATTTGCTAAAGGATCAAAAAATTTAAATGAAATTATCAAAGTGCAGCATTCTCCTCTGATAAAGACAGATCTTGGATATACTGAAGAATCATCTCAATCACAGAAGTCGTCAACCTCCACTAAAAGCTATCTTGATGCAGCAAAGACCAATGAATAGTATGAAAATCGTCAGCAAAGGCATAAAGTAGATCACCAGGTAAATGAGATTCAATTTACTCCAAGGATGAATGGAAGCCACATAAATCATACTTAATTTTCTACAAAGATGAATATCAATAGAAACTAAAATCACCAGGTCAATAGATTTTACAGTCACGGGAACTTCTTTAATGGGCAATGTTTTTCGTGTCATAATTTTGGACACAAAGTTGCTCAATGTATTTCTTACAAAACCATCATGAATAGAGACACATGAAATCAAAGGAATGTGACAGGGATAGAGAAAAGTTCCTATAATTTTTCTATTCTTGAAAATGAAATAGAATTTTCAATCTGTAACAACTTTGGTCATGAAGAATCCGAATGTAGGAGAAAATTTTGGCAAACATCTCAAAAGGAGCAAAATCCATTAAATCCCAAGATATGGAGAAGGAAAGAATCTCAAACAGAAAGATGTGTTATAGCCTTGTATGCAAAAGGACAAGAAAATTAGTTGTACATCAACAGTGGATGCTCAAAACACATGACAGATGACAAAGAAAAACTTCACTCATATAATCCCTTAGAAAAGGAAAAGAATGTCTCATTTGGAAACAACACTCCTGCTGTCATAAAAGGTAAAGGCTCTATTTACTTGAAAGAAAAGGTTAAAGCTGGAAATGTTGTGTATGTAGATAGTTTAAAGTGTAACCTATTGAGTGTCAGTCAAATGTGTGATTAAGGAAATGAAGTGGTGTTTCTATCAAACGAATGTGTTGTTCATGAGATTGATATAGGAGAGATAGTGATCAAAGGTACAAGAAATCCAAACAACTTATACATACTCAAGGGAGGACAACAACAATGCTATCTAAGAAAAAATGATGAAAACTGGTTGTGGTATAGAAGGTTGGGACATCTAAGCTTTTCTCAAATAAGAAAAACATGCAAATTCAAGGTTGTTTATGATCTTCTAGATATCAGCATCCATGAAAATGCAATATGCAAACCATGTCAAATCAGTAATCAAACCATAGCTCACTTCATCGAAAAAGAAGGGTCAGCAAGTAGGCCCCTTGAACTTGTCCATACTGATTTATGTGGACCATCAAGGAAAAAGTCACCTCGTGGAGAAGAATACTTTATTTTGTTCATTGATGATTTTTCTAGAATGTGTTGGATAGGTATTATAAAGCATAAAGATGAAGCATTTGAGAAGTTCCAAGCCTTCAAATCTTTGGTTGAAAATAGATCAGATTGAAAATTCAAATGCCTCAGATCTGATCAAGCAGGGGAGTTTACCTATGATGAATTCTTTGACTTTTGTGAACAACATGGAATAAAAAGGAAATTCTCCACCACAAGGAATCCTTGGCAAAATGGAGTGGTAGAAAGAATGAACAGAACTATTCAACAAATGGCTCAAGCTATGTTATATGAATCTGGAACTCCTGCAACCTTCTGGGGTGAAGCTGCTTTTGCTGTCGTAACTATTCTCAACCAAGCAAATGTTTTGGTAAATAGCACTCAAACTCGATATGAACTTTTGTATGGTAAGACTCCTACTATAAAATACTTTAAAGTTTTTGGAAACAAATGTCATATCAAAAAGACTGATGAAAAACTTGGTAAGTTTGAGCCCAGAGTAGATGAAGGTATTCTTCTTGGTTACTCTTCCCGAAGTAAAGAATATAAATGTTATAATAAAAGACTTGGGAAAATTGTTGAAATTGTTGATGTTGTAGTTGATGAAGCATGCAAAAATCCAAAATAGATAAAAACAAAAGATTATAATGATGAAGAAGATGGGGATTATTTTCCCACATCAAATCACAATGATATTGAAGAAGAAACCAACGAAGCACTAGAAAAAGAGATAACGGTAGAAGAAAAGACTCCATCCAGATGTGTTTAGAAAAATCATCCAAAAACTCAAATTTTAGGGGAAAAAGAGGCAAGTGTATAGACAAGAACAACTATTACATAAACCTCAAGCTATCTAGCATTGCTATCCTCCACCGAACCTCAAAATGTAAATGAATCATGCAAAGATGAATGTTGGGTCAAGGCCAAGAATGAAGAACTTGAGAAAATTGAAAAGAATAATACTTGGGAATTAGTTCGTAGACCTCATGATAAAAATATTATAGGAACTAAATGGAAGGGGCTACATATACATTTGGTTGTTAAAACTATGATTTTGCTACCCTTGCCAAGGTCTTCTAGAGACAAAGAAAAGAGACTCTGTTGGATTTGTTTCTTCTTGAAAAACAACTTTAAGACTAGAGATTGAAGGACAACTCTTGGTCTCATGGTTTTCTGAACAAATCACACAAGTCTCTATGACTTTTTCATCTAAAGGGCATTCTCTTAAAATGTGCTTCTTTATGCATTTGGGACAGAAAATAACCAGAGAATCAGTTTTGGTTTTCTGCTTTTTTTGTAACTTAAGGGTGTCTATCTATTGACTAAGGTTCCCTAGAATATCTATTTTAAATTCATCAAGCATGTTTCCAATTTATTCCCTACTTATTGATCCAGTTGCAGATTTATTCACCCTAACAAGAGATCTTCACTGTAACAAGAGAAGGATCTCTTGGACCTTTCCCAGTTTTGGATTTTCCTCTTGAGAGATGAACACATAATTCTCCTATGTCACATAATTGCAATTGATAGATATCTCCCTTCCCCATCATGTTAAGGATATCTATCCACTCATCTCTAATGGATTTCAATAGAAGAGATTTTAAAGTATCTTTCTCTAAGTTATCCATTTTTTCTATTTTTAAGTTATAGTTGAATCTCTCAATTAAATCCTCTAAATTTTCATCCTCTCTTTGAATCATTTTGAACACTTCATCCTTGTGATTGATAGGAATGCAATAATCCAAATACCTATCCAAAAACACTTTCTTCATGTCATTCCATGTTCTAATGGACTGAGTGACCAACCCCATGAACCACTTTAAAGCATCTCCTTTCAACGTTGAAGGGAACAATTTTAATTTTTGACAGTCTTGTAAATAATCATAAGTTCTGGACAAGACCTCAAATTCAGATAAGAAGCTTTCAAGGTCTTCACTTTTTAGTCCATGAAAGTTTAGGAGGACAGAAGGCGAGATATTTTTCATTGTGGCATTTGTTTCTTCATCAACTCTAGGGAATCCAAAAGAATTATCAACTTCCATATTTCCTCTACCTCCTCCATTATTTCCTATGCCTTCTCCATTATTTCATCTACCTCTTCCTCTACCTCCTCCTCGTCCAAACAGTGTGAATTCTCCATCCTCTCCTTCTTCTACCATTATAGTTTCTTCAGAGTCAATATAAGATTCGACCTGCAAGGTTAATTTCTCTTCCTTTGATTCCTCTATTAATGGTATGTGGGAGAGAGGTTATGCTTCTTATTCTTCACTAGGTATTCTTAATTTTTCCACTAAAATATGTTCCCTTGTGGAGGTGAAAAAGGCTACTCCTTATGTTGGAGATCCAAGATTTTTCTCCTCTAGGACTGCCTCAGTAGATGAAGTAGGAGATCCTCTTGATTGAATTTATGACCTTAGAACTTTAGGAGATCTGTGGCTAGGAATATGAGCTTGAGATGGAGGTGTCTCTCTTCTTAGTCTTGGTGGAGTAGGTGGTGTTGTAGGAATTGAAATCCTACCTCTAGCTATAAATATACCCCTAGAGTCTCTTTCTCTATGCATATCAATTTTTAATTTTTTTGAATGTAAGAGATAATGTTACCTAATTACACTTTCCCAACAACGGCACCAAAATGTTCAGTCAATTTATTGTCCTAAATTGCTTGCATGAATTATCAGCCAAGGTTTCTAGACTGATGTAGTGTGATGCACTATATGTTCTTAGTTAACTTTTCTCTTACTTCATTGTTTTGTATTTTTATGTTTGTTTTGGGGGTTTCTGTTCTCTGGTGTTTAAGAATATAAAATCTATGAGAGATTTACATAGATCTAATGAGTTTTAAAAGGAAGGATAGGTTCCTAAGTTAGTCTAGTCTCCTAAAATAGACTAAGAATCATTTTTAACCAGTTAGGACCTAATAAGAGAAACATAGCATCTAGCTTATCTACCATCTAGTCCAAATCCATGGATCTAATTCCTGCAATCAAAAGTAATATTGATGCAGAAGGTAATCCAATAATTGCATTCATTTAGCCATTAAACCATTCAATTTTGGAACGTGATAGAATCAATCTCCTTGAAATGATTTTTTGGAATGTCAAGTGATGCAACTAAGTAATGACCTGAAAACATAAAAGAAAAGATGACATATTGTAAAATTGACAATATGTTGAATAAGATCAATCATTACATGAATTATATATTCAACCAATTAAGTTAGAGTTGTCATTATTTCAAAAAAATTTTGAGAACATCTATTAATACAGATAATTGACAGTTCTATGCTAAGAAAATGAGTAATCAAAATAGTAAGAAGTTGAACAATTGTGTATTCTCATTTCTTCATTTTTCATTCGGTTATTTCTCGAACAATATCTCAAAGGAATAAGACTTGTATAGTTGTGATTTTGTCCTCACACGTTTGGTTACAAACTAAAGTGAAACAAAACTAAAGAAAATGGACTTGTAGAAAAACAGAGTAGTAGAAATTAAAATGAAAACAAGTGAAAAACCTCCCTCAGTGCAAGGGCCCTCTGCAACTGATGTGGCTAGATAAAAACTAATTAAAGATGCACTTTTAAACCACCATTAACAAAACTAAGTCTGAACGGAGTTTTAACAAAAAACCTGTAATCCTCCCTTAGCTTCTAACTACTTCTTGGTCTCATCTAACTTATATCTATAGAAAAAAGAACATAACTGTCTAAGAGAAAATCTTGTTACAGGTGGCTTAATCCAAATCTATCATGGCAATTTATAGAAAGACGTGCTACAAATGGCTTAATTCGAATTGTAACGAGGCTGTTAAACTTATGAACAGCTATAGGTGGCATGATATTCATTAATTCCTTAACTTCTGATCAACTACAAGTGGCTTACTCCACATTAAATCTTCAATAGAACTATTAGACTCCTAATCAACTACGAAATATCAAGAGTCCTACTGCTACTAGATAATGTATTTGCCTCCATATTTGACCAACACTTTAGGAATTCTTTTCTGTCGATCTGGATCGAGTGAGTAGGATAAAATCCATGTAGAGATGATTCTAGAGATGCCCATGTGGCCCAATTCTTCATTTGACACATGTAACCTGCCAAATCATGAGAGTAGCTACGGAACCCACTGTTAGTTGTAGAACAAGCTGCATTCTATAGATAATTTGCAAAAATCTATTAAAATAGCAAGAACATGAAAATATAATATGGTGATCATTTCAATGCTTTCCTAAGACAAAATCTAGCATTTATCATTGATTGGATCTATAATTTTGTGAGAAATCAAGAGAAAAAGGTGAGAACAAATGTTAAGGGGAAGGTAATTCTGAGTTTCAACAATTAGGCATTTAGAGGTTTGTGTGTGCTTGTAGGAATAATATGGAGAGTTGCATTCTATGTGCTCTATGCTCTTTTATTAAACATTCTGATTGCTCTATCCCTTGTAGTTAATGTTTTCATTCTTCAAAATCAAGTGAAAGGAATGTTTCTCATCATACTTGCATTCTAGGAATTTCAAAGACATCATGCGGTGATCGTGAAAGACAAACTCCTAAACAAGATCAACTTAAAAGTTATCTCAATTAACCTAATGGAGCATTGTCACCTAACGAATAACATTTAGAGGTTCTAGGCTAGAGATGTGTTATAGTGTTGTAAAACATAGCAGATGTCGTTAATTGTCTGCGATACATTCCGACTGTGATACCTTATTCCATGTACAAGTGTATCATAGATTTTCCACGTATCTTTGGGTATATGGGGTAGTGTTATAGTATGAAAAGTATAAAGGAATGCTCTCGCTGTGCGGTTTCACATTACATAATGCTGACATGGATTGGGCTTGCACGTACTTTCATGTATATATGGGAAGACTACATTAGGTTTCTATCCATCCTTAGGCAACCAAGTCGGCTGCCTTGTACATTGTGATACATCGAACATAGCATTCAAGGACATTTCCAACACATATGTTAAGTCCTTAGTTTACTAAGGTAGTATATTACAATTCACAGTTGCTTGGTAATCCTTTTTCCTAGATTACCCTCTTTTCATTTCTTTTTGTAATAAAATCAATCAACAATCATGGAGGAACATCAGCCTTTACCCCATCATTCATGGAGGACAATGAGTAAACCTCCTTTACCCCCTGAAGCTACACCTAGCCAGCAAAAGCAGTCTCATTTAGCTAAATCTAGTACATCAGAAACTTCTGGTTCTTCATCTAAATTACTAGAGTCACCTATACTGGTAAGTACTGTGACCCCAGTTAATCCTACAAATACTGGTACATCTGTTACTGAAGTGGAACCTTTAAAATTACCTGACGACACTAAAAGTGAACTTAGTGAAACGGTAACCCAAGTTGTCCAACAAGAAGTTGATTCTCAACCCAAAGTTGTTCAACAAGAAATTACTTATGAACTTGAATCCATTCAACCAGAAGTTGATCTTGAACCTATCTAGAAGTTACTTCTGAACCTGAAGTTGTTCACGAAGCTCAACCTAAACCTGTTATTCTTTTACTAGAACACTTGGATCTTGAAGTTGAATAATTAGAAGTTGTTCCCGTACTGAAAGACGATCAACTGGTTTACCCTCAGATATCTATAACTGTTAAGACTTCCCATTTACTGTAGAGTCAAACACCTGTAATCTATTATAGACTTGACGGTGAAATTCTTCCACCTAGTTTGATTTCTATTGAAGAGGAATCTGAAGAAGAAACACCCAGAACTCCAACTCATTTTGTACCCAGGTTTTATATTTATCCTCATACTCCTTATTTTACTGCTCCTTTTAATCTTGTTTATTTTCAGACTCCCATTGATTCATTAGGACATTTATTGGGTCATTTGACTATGGTTGAATCAACATCCTAGACTGTACCATCTGTTACAGCTCTGGTAGAATCTATTGTCGCTACTTCTTTGATGTTTACCACAACACCTGAGTCACATATGTATGGTGTTCCACCCATCCCACAGGGTTACCAAGTATTATCTGGAACACACTCAGGTGTTGCTTCTAGTCCATGGTGTTCACCCATGTCCTCCACAGGAATTTTACCTGGTTCTTCACTTACTGATACTGAACAGTTTGATCCATCAAGTCAATATCAAGCTGGTCCTTCTAGTTACCGTCCAATGTATCCACTTTACACTTGATTACCCCCATGTGGAGAACAATATGCCCAATCTACTTATCTTCCATTTTTGGGGGGCAAACCGTATGGCAGTATACTGTCATCTTTAGGTTAGTCTAGAATGACTATTTTTCAGTGGCAAGCTACAATGCCCATTCAACCAAGGCTTGTGTATCCATCACAACCAATGCAATCTATTTCATCCATACCTACTATGCATGTCGTTACGACTTTACCACAGTTGCAATCTCAGTTAATTTAATCTCAACCTTTGCAAGATGGTACTTCAACCTCTAACCCTCAAGTTTCATGTCTACAAAATTAGTCTTCTCAGGCCATTTTACAACAATCATTTATGCCTGGAATCCAAAAACCTCAGGCCAGTTTACCATTTACTAGAATGACTTAGACTTGTACTGGTTTAATTTATTCACAACCTAGTCAAACTTACATTCATGGGCAATAACCATTAAATCAACAACCATGGCAGCCACAATATCAACAACAACAATTCCAACAATACCAAACTTATCCTGGACTTGGTCAACAAGCCTATGTTGGGTTTGGTCAACAACAGGTTTACCCAGGTCCTTGTCACCAAGCCTATGCTCGGTTTGGAGAACAAAAAATTCATCCTAGTGCCCAACAACCACCTGTTGTGGCCACGAACATCACCCTATTAAAATTTGCCATAGTAGCAGTTTTGAATGGGTCCCCTAGAAGTTGATCTTGCACTCCTCCGAATGACCTATTTCATCCCAAGGATTTTAACTCTTTGGCAAGCCAAATCTTCAATTTCTAAATAGTCAAGGCCCCCTTAATAAATCTTTGTTGCATAGTTCATTCATAACCCAACCTAGCCCTTTATTAAATCCCTTCATCAGGGGTTTCAATCCTCATAAGTATTCATGGTACATTTATGCCCGCACATATAATTGCCCCTACCTTTACTATGGCCATTCATGTACTTAACTTGCAAAACCTCCTACCACATATTTATCCCCCTTTTAACTCCTCACAAGGGAAATGCTTCAAAAAACACATTTAACATACCCGTTTATCACTTATCACACGTCACCTCATCAAGGGAAAAGACTTGTTAATCATGAATAATTGCAATGCAATTAAGTCCTCAATTGCATCGCAAATCACAATCGGCAAGACCCAAGGGTTTTTTATAACGCAACCACAATGCACCAGACCTACCGTCATTATCGACCACCACACATATTCATTTCGGGTTTGGGACCTATCACATATCAATATCGACGGAGCTCGGGATCATATAAAAAACACAATGTGATATAGCAGACCCG
Organism: Pinus taeda; assembly: GCA_000404065.3. Taxonomy (NCBI): domain Eukaryota; kingdom Viridiplantae; phylum Streptophyta; class Pinopsida; order Pinales; family Pinaceae; genus Pinus; species Pinus taeda. The sequence goes on along the minus strand of APFE031707605.1, from coordinate 213,385 downwards.
TCGTGTTATTAAACACAACCTATATGCATATCGAGTCTGACTGAATCGCATATCGCAATCGGCGGGGTCCTAGGCCTGCGCACATTGCGATATGCGATTTGGTGGACCCAACAATCTTATTAAACAAAATATATATGTTATCGGGTCCACCTCCGCCGTCACTAAATCACTATCGGTGAGGTCTAGCACTTATGCATAAGGTCCAATTCTATGAAGCAATCCCGCCAATAACTATGTATCTGGGCTTATAAATTTTGAAATCCGGCCTTGTGGTCAAATGCAGTCCTTTCTGTGTATTCTTGTGTTTTCTATAAGAGGTCATGATCTGGGTTCTCAAAGGAAATTCGGTAGGGGTGATGTGCCACATGATTTCTCGTTGAGATTTGCGATTGTGACTCAATTGCAGCGCGGCGTTGACTAAGCTAGGAGATGATTCTTCATGCTCTCTCCATTTGATTTCATTGCGCCTTATCATTTGAAGTGTCAATGATGACAAGAGATATTCTTGGGCATTTTTATCATATTTTCATCATCACTACTAATATGAATTATCTTTGCAAATGAATTCGAGTGGATCTAGTAGCAGATAAAGGTGATGTATGTCATGATGACACCTCTGCACCCTCGATGTCGATACTGCAAAAGCGTAGTCTGCAAAACGGGGGATGAACCACCACAATGCATAATGGAGGCACACACTCTGTCAAAAGGGAAGCACAACGTTGATCCACCAAGATGTCACTCCCTTCAGATAGATCTCAAGGCATGCCACTTGGAATAATAGCCATCCCACACAAGTGCAAAGAAATGATACGTATCATTCTCTGTCCCTCCCGTGGGAAGTAGAACACTCCAGCAAAGATGATTTTGATGTGTCAACAACCTCATAGACCATTCTCCTCTATATGTTTGGATCTGTGTAATGAAAATAAAGGAGTTGAAAAGTCAATGGGGGATGTTCATTTTGAGCTGTATAAATATTACCTCTGGAGAGGCGATTGGGGCTTTTTCATTTGGAAAAATAGCTTTTGTTTATTGTGAGTAAGGAAGGTTGTTTGGGTCAGAGAAGGAGCCTTTTCTTAGATTGATTTTTCTCTTATTTATATGTTAAGAATCAGGGTGTTGTTGTGAGCATACATATGAATTGGATTTGTGTTTGTGCCCATTGATGACTTACAGTTTATGATTAGCTTTGGTTGTTTGAATGTGATTCTTCATCATAGTTAATTCATGAGTAGTCCTTCATTTGAAAATACGTTAAACATCAGTTGCAAGATATAATTCCATAAAAGAAATGTGTATTCCTGTATGAGTGATTGGATTGCAATTTTGAATTGATGCAGCCTTGTTCTTATTGAACCAGTAATTGATTCATTTAGACTTGGGACTCATATATGATGTTTAACCTCTCTTTCATCATGCTCTTGGACGATAGATTAGGATAGCTAGAACTAGATTAGAGTAGTTAGAAGTAGTGTAGACAAGATTTAATACATAGGGGTTAGTTGTTTTATTTTGTTGATTTAATTGAAGTCTTCCTCTCGGAAGAAATCTATCAAGGCATTTAACAGTTTACGAGGTCCCTTAAAACCCATTAGAACTAGCCATTCCAAATGAAAGTAGGTCTAATTGAGGCTTGCGATCGGGTTAGTTCCCCTTGTTTGCATAGCGAACATTCGCCATGTCAACAAATTGGTGCTAGAAGGAGGGCCTGAACCGTTGTCCACAACTTTTCGAGATTTCATATATAAGTGCCACGCATGGATTCAAGAAGATTAGTACATGGATTGTGAAGGTCAAAAATGCCCCTCCTCTCATTCGGAAAAGCCTCATTTCGAAGAAGAGACACTATGGGAGTATCTTGTCACTCAGGAACAACTAGTCAGAAGACTTACTCATTCTTACACTCGTTCCCTATCCAAGCTCCCTATCTTTTAGTCATTACCTCCGATAGCAAAAAGAAAGCCAAGGGTCTATCACATAAACGAAGAAATGTCTACAACCCCTTGTCTTGAAGATATTGTGCTTGATTCTTTGCATAGTATCAAATCCCGTTGGGAAGAAATCCCTGAGAATTCCCTGTCTGAAGGCAATCCCTGGCCTAATTTGGAAAATCCTAATGAAGAAACCCTCAACCAGCACATCCCTATCCTCGATATGGCTAATATTCCTCCACCAGGTGGAAACCAACTCCCACCTCCTCTAGGAGCAATACCTCCATATCTTGCTCAGGATGTCGTGGCGATCCTCGGTAGCAACATCCCTTACCCAAAAATGTAGAAAAGGTACTGCCTCAATTTGACCTTGAGCGGGGAGACACCACTGAAAACCATATCAATTCATTCTTCCTAGCCATGCACATGCTGGGGTTAGTTGATGAAGATATAGTCTATCACCTATTCCCTTTTAACCTTACTGGTGTAGCTTCCACATGGTACTTTAGCTTGAGAACCGAATCGATCACCTCCTGGGCTACCTTTCAACAAGCCTTTTTATACAAGTATGGCGATGAAAAAACCCCTCCTGCCTTAGTATTAGAACTATGTCATTTGAAAATGGAAACCAAAGAAAAGGTTAAGGATTTCAATATCTGGTTCAACACCTTGTTCAATAGAATCCTGACCACCGCCAGACCTACAGAAGAGGTGCTCATGGAATTCTACATCATTGCTGTCCCTATCCCTACTGCGATGTGGGTCAAAATGAGTAATGCACAGACCTTACAAGGTGCTACCAATGAAGCAGTAAATGTCGAGAATGAAATGCTTAGTCTCACAACATCCCACCCTACAGCCGGAGAAAAGAAAGCCTCTCAAGCATATAAGAAGAATAATGGGAGTGATAACAAACTGGTTGAAACCGAAGAAAAGGACACCATGGATGTGGAAGGTTTGCATCGGATCATTAACAAACTAACAAACATAGTTATCGATATGAAAAGTACAATGGAGAGGGTACTAGTGGTAGTGGAGGAGACTATAACAACAAAAATCCCTTCAAGCCTTTCGATTGTAAGAAAACAGAAGGTGTTCATGGTCAACTTGCGCTGCCTGTTCCACCCAATGAAAGAGATTTAAATATGGAAGAGCTAGCTATTATTGGGTCGCTCCTTAACAAAGAAGAACCTATAGTAGAGCTGGAACCAGAATAAGAAAATGAGGAAGAATATTAAGTAGAAGATTTTGTGGATGAAGAATCTCATAAGAATGTACTATGGGATTTCTGTACAAATGAGAATGATGATGATGAAGAAGATTGTATGGCATAAATCCACACCAATGAAATCCACGCATGAGGTAAAGGGCCACTTCCAAGGGCGATGAAGCCTGTTGAACAAACAAAGAAAGATGTCCACCCTTTGAAGGCACCCGCTCCCAAAGTTTCTATTGAGAAGAGTAGACCAAGTGGTCAGTACAAGAATACCCTAGTGGCAAATTGTCCAAAGAAGGAGAACACAACTCCCACTGCAACGAAGGTGACTCCAAACGGTAAACTCCCACCTAAGAACATTCAAATAGGCATGTATACTCTGCCCTATTCTATTTATAGCATTGATTACAATATTTTGGATGATCCTAAGAAATCTAGGGCCAATATCACATACTTTTATTTGCTGAAATTAATGCAGTAAAGAGATCTACACCTGAAAGCTATGAATGAGTGAAATTCCAAAAATCCCACCATCCCAAGAAGCCAAACCAAGAAGCCAGTGTCCAGACCTACCAACACCTCCAATACAGCCTAAGTACCATCAGCTATGGAAGCCACTCTGACTAAAATGAATTGAAAACCCCAAGATGTTAGTGCAACCATGATAAGGAGGAAATCAAAATCCATGACTCCACCTTTCCTTATCACATTTCAAATCCTCAACATGAATGTACATAATTGCTTGGTAGATTCGGGTGCCTCATCCACTGTGATGCCTTATGATGTTGCCAAAATACTGCATGCTATACCTGAGAAAACTGGGACTCGAATTATGCAATTAGACAGGACAAATGTGAAAGTTATTTGGGAACTGAAAGATGTGTTGATTCGGATGGTAGCTAAACCAAAGTTCACATAAGTCATGATATAGTGGTAGTTAATATACCCAAGTCTTATGGAATGCTGCTTAGTAGGGATTGGTTAGCAAAACTGAATGGATATTTCTCAACTAATTGGTCCCATCTCTTGCTGCCTCAAAAGGGGAAGGGTGATATGCTGAGAGTTGATTGTGAAAGATACATGAAGTATGTGGTGACAGAGCCAAATGGTCCCAATGAACCTATAACACTTACCAACTCTATCCTTGGGAATTACAGTTTCAATGTTTGTGCCACAGAAACCTGTTTTGGGAAATTCCATGCTGAAGCAAGTGAAGGAACTGCAATAAACACCTGGTTGGAAGCTCTCTCCTATATTCCAACTAAAAAACCACCCTGTAATATAGTAGATGATAAAACTAGTCTCGTGGGAAGAAATTCAGTTAATGTAACGTTAGACTCTTATTTTTGGACACTCTATTTTAATGGTTATAACTGCCTTGAAGCTGCAGGTGTTGGGAACATTCTTATGGACTCACAAGGAAACCAACATTCACTGGCCAACCGATTGGAGTCCGCGTGCACCAATGACATGGCAGAATACAGAGGCTTGATATAGGGCTTGAAAAGGGCCCTAGATATGAAGGTGAGAAATCTCAAAGCTTCTGGTGACTCATAGATAATTGTGGACTAGGTGAGGGAAAGGATACATCACAATTCACCATACTTGGAAAGATACCAACATGAGGTATCGAGTTTAATTAATACTTTTGATTCTTCTAATATCATACACATACCTCGATGGCAAAACCAAGATGCAGATCTGATGACTGGTTTGGTTGCAAAACCTTTGCCTAAACTTAGATTAAACGAGAATAAATATTATGTTGAATTGATTTTCAGGCCATTCATACCTGATAACATCTCAAAGTGGCAGGCATTCAAAGGTGACAAGCAGATCCTTGAGCTCCTACATTGCGGGAAGACATTCAGAAATGAACTCGTCGTTAAAAAGGAGCATGACAGGCTTATGAGTGAGAGTAAAAACGAGGTAATATATTTCATTGGGAAGTCTATTGTCAATAGGTTTGGCATCCCTAACGCTCTCATGTTTAATAATGCTTCCTATTTTTCATCAGTAAAGCTAGCTGAATTCGCTATCGATAAATCAGTTCGCATAAGATATGCATCAAGCTATTACCCCCAGGGAAATAGAGTCGCAGAACCCTCAAATAAAATCTTCATCCACATGATCCATGCATTTTTCACAGAAAACCAGGGGAATTGGCACAATGCTCTAATAAATTCCCCCTGGTTCGATAGTGTCACCCCAAAGGGTGGGTAAATTCCAACATTTATCGCTAGGCCTGCTTCAAGTTGAGGAAAAAATTGGCCAAGGAATTTACAGATTGAAAATTCTACAAGGAGATACTGAGAAACTCCCTATTAATGGCCGTCATCTTAAGATATACTTCCAGTAGCCACCACATGGTGGTTACTTCGTGATTAGACTAGGATTCATTGTGTTTTTGCTATTAGTTTAGTTGTATTTCTATCATTTCATTTTTTATTTTCTACTAAGTTTATTTTTCTATTATTTTGAATCATATTCCTTTCTTAGCCAATTGATTTCAGTCTTCCAGCCTCATTTTACCTCTCAGATTTGCTCTCATTCGCTACATTTTGCCTCTCTCTCCCTCATTAATCTGTTGATTATTTTTCTATTTCTAAACCCATCATTACCTTCCAAATCAAACAAATTTTCAATCAACCCATGAGAAATTTAAAATCAGCTGTGGAGCTCAAACCAAAGCTGCTCATTGGCATCTGTTGAGAACTGGGTAAGATCTATTAATGACATGGATATCTGGAGCATGCAGGGGCATATTTATAAAATAAAATTGTGTAACTACAACTGGACTGGCATGGAGGGACATTGCATTTTGAATTAATCCCACTCAAACCTAGCCTATACTTAGTTGTAGGGTTTGTAATCTTTCTCCATTGGCTCCATTCACCACACTAAATTTTCCAATACCTATTATCCACAAGTAAACCTCCTTTCATGGGCTAATATCACTGTCATAAACCCTATGGCAAATCCAATTGTTTTCAAGTCCTTGTGCCAATATGGAAGGACCGCTTGGGAAGCCGATTAGAGTAAGGAATGTTGCTGGGCTTACAGTACCGGTTGACACAACAAGCCCAACCTTGCTTAAGCAGTTTAAAAATATGGCATGATCCATAATTGCACTCCATTCAAACAATGAAAACATAGTACTAAGATTCTCATATAAAGTGCAAGATAAACATGCCTACATCAAGTTTTATGAGCAATAAACCACTGAGGTACACACCTAAAAAGGTATGGATAGACCAGTGATGACCCCACAATGATTTTTGAAAGTGGAAAACAGGTAAAGGAAGGCCAATAAACCCCATAATACTACCATTGGAGAATGCCTATCAAAACCCTATCAGTAAGTATAAGCTATTTGTCTTCATCCCACCTAAAGAAATTAATGTGAAGTGGAATCCATGCCTTTCATTTGTACAATCTTCATTTCAATTTTATCTTAACACCCTAATGCTTTATTAATCTAAGGTTTATTTGCAAATAGAGATTATTGGTTCACCCAGCGATTTTCCATTTGTTGTGGCCACAACCACCACCCTATTAAAATTTGCCCTAGTAGCAATTTTGAATCGGTCCTCTAGAAGTTGATCTTGCACTCCTCTAAATGATCTGTTTCCTCCTAAGGATTCTAATTCCTTGGCAAGCCAAATCTTCAATTTCTAAATGGTCAAGGCCCCCTTAACAAATATTTTCTACATAGCTCATTCATAACCTAGCCTAGCCCTTTATTTAGTCCCTTCATTAGGGTTTCCGATCCTCATAAGTACTCATGGTACATTTATACCCGCACATCTAATCGCCCCTACCTTTACTATGGCCATTCGTGTACTTAACACACAAAACCTCCTATCACATCTTTATCACCCTTTTAACTCCTCACAATGGAAGTGCTTCAGAAAACACGTTTAACATATCCATTTATCACTTATTGCACGTTTCCTCACCAAGGGCAAAGGCTTATTAATCATGAATAATTGTGATTCCATTAAGTCCTCAATCACATCATAAATCATAATCGATAAGACCCAAGGATTATTCATAATGCAACCACAACGCATTGAACCCGCCAGAATTATCGACCACCACACATATTCATTTTGGGTTCGGGACCTATCGCATATCAGCGGAGCCCGGGATCATATACAAAATGCAATGTGATATAGCAGAGCCACTATGTTATTAAAAACAACCTATATATATCAGGTCAGCTGAATTGCATATCACAATCAGCGGGGTCTTAGGCCTGCGCACATTGCGATATGTGATTTGGCGGACCTGCCATCTTATTAAAAATAATATATATGTTATCGGGTCTGCTGCCCCCATCACTAAATCACTATCGACGAGGTCTAGCATTTATACATAAGGTCCAATTCGATGAAACGAACACGCTGATAACTATGCATCCGAGCTTATAAATTTTGAAATCCATCCTTGTGGTCAAATGTAGTCTTTTCCATGTATTCCTATGTTTTCTATAAGAGGTCATGATCCAGGTTCTCAAAGGAAATCTAGTAGGGGTGATGTGGCACATGATTGCTCGTCGAGATGCATGATTGTGACTCAGTCGCAGCACGACGTTGGCTAAGCTAGGGGATGATTTTTCACGCTCTCTCCTTGTGAGTTCATTGTGCCTTATCCTTTGAAGTTTCAATGATGACAAGAGTTGTTCTTGGGCGTTTTTATCATATTTTCATAATCATTGCTAATACAAATTATCTCTGTAAGTGAATTCGAGTGGATTTGGTAGAAGATAAAGGTGATGTATGTCAAGATGACACCTCTGCACCCCTGGTGTCGATACTGGAAAAGTGTAGTATGCAGAAAGATGGATGAACCACAACAATGCACAATGGAGGCACGCTCTGTGTTGAAAGGGAAGCATAGTGCTGATCCACCAACATGTCACTCCCTTTACATATATCTCAAGGCATGCCACCTAGAATAATAGTCATCCCACACAAGTGAAATGAAATGATACATAGTCATTCTCTATCCCTCCCATGGGAAGTAGAATGCTCCAACAAAGATGATTTTGACATGTCAATAGGCTCATAAACCATTCTCCTCTGTATGTTTGGATTTGTGTAATGAAAAGAAAGGAGGTGAAAAGTCAGTGGGGGAGGGCCATTTTGAGCAGTATAAATATTACCTCCGGAGAGGATATTGGGGCTTTTTCCTTTGGCAGAACAACTTTTGTTTATTGTGAGTAAGGAAGATTGTTTCGGTCAAAGAAGAAGCCTTTTCTTAGATTGATTTTCCTCTTCTTTATATGTTAACAATCAAGATGTTGTTGTGAGCATAAATATGAATGTTATTTGTGTTTGTGCCCATTGATGACTTACAGTTTATGATTAGCTTTGGTTGTTTGAATGTGATTCTTCATCATAGTTAATTCATAAGCAATCCCTGATTTGAAACTATGTTAAACATCAATTGAAGCTTTAATTCCATAAAAGGAATGTGTATTCCTGTATGAGTGATTGGATTGCAATTTAGAATTGATACAACCTTTTTCTTATGTGAAATAGTAATTGATTCATTTAGACTTGGGATTCATATATGATGTTTAACCTCTCTTTCGTCATCCTCCTGCAGGACAAATTAGGATAGCTAGAACTAGATTAGGGTAGTTAGAAGTAGTGTAGATAGGATTTAATACATAGAGGCTAGTTGTTTTATTTTTTTGATTTTTTTGAAGTATTCCTCTCGGAAGCAATCTATCAATGCATTTAATAGTTTACGGGGTCCCTTAAAACCCATTGGAACTAGCCATTCCAAACAAAAGTAGGTCTAATTGGGGCTTGCGACAGGGTTAGTTCCCCTTTTTGACATAGCGAACATTCACCATGTCAACAAATTGGCGCTAGAAGGAGGGCCTCAAATGTCATCTACAACTTTTCAAGATTTCATCTATCAGTGCCATGAATGGATTCAAGAAGATTAATACATGGATTGTGAAGGTCAAAAAGACCCCTCCTCTCTTTCAGAAAATCCTCATTTCGAAGAAGAGACACTGTGGGAGTATCCTATCACTCAGTAACAACTAGTTAGAAGACTTACTCGGGCATAAGCTCATTCCCTATCATAGCTCCCTATCTTTCAGTCATTACCTTTGATAGCAAAAAGAAAGCCAAGGGTATATCACATAAATGAAGAAACATCTGTAGCCCCTTCTCTTGAAGATATTGTGCTTGATTCTCTGCAGAGTATCAACTATCCTTGGGAAGAAATCCCTGAGGATTCCCCATCTGAAGGCAATCCCTGACCTAATTTGGAAAATCCTAACGAAGAAACCCTCAAATAGAACATCCCTATCCTTGATGTGGCTAATATTCATCCACCGGGTGGAAATCATCTCCAACCTCCTCCGGGAGCACTGCCTCCCTAGCTCGCTCAAGATGTCTTGGCAATATCTGGGGAGCAACATCCCTTACCCAAAAATGCAGAAAAGGTGCTGCCTAAATTCGACCCTGAGTGGGGAGACATCGTTGAAAACCATATTAATTCGTTCTTCCTTGCCACACACATCCTGGGGGTAGCTGATGAAGATATAGTCTGTCGCCTATTCCCTTTTACCCTGACTCGTGCAGCCTCCACATGGTACTTTAGCTTGAGAACTGGATTGGTCACCTCGTGGCCTGCCTTTCAAGAGGCCATTTTAGACAAGTATGCCAATGACAAAACTCTTGCTGCCTTAGTCCTAGAACTATCCCATTTGAAAATGGAAACCAATCAATATCTAGTTCAACACCTTGTTCAATAGAATCCCGACCACCACCAAACCTAGAGAAGAGGTGCTCATGGAATTCTACATCTCTTCTCTCCCTATCCCTACTATGATGTGGGTCAAAAGGAGTAAAGCACAAACCTTACAAGGTGCTATCGATGAAGCAGTAAAAGTCGAGAATGAAATGCTCAGTCTCATAGCATGCCATGCTACAACTAGAGAAAAGAAAGCCTCTCAAGCATCCAAGAAGAATAATGGGAGCGATAACAATGTGGTTGAAACCAAAGAAAAGGACACCACAGATGTGGAAGGTTTGCATTAGATCATTAAGAAGCTAACAAACACAGTCATCAATATGAAAAGGAATCATGGAGAGAGTACTAGTGGTATTGGAGGAGACTATAACAATAGAAAACCCTTCAAGCCTTTCTATCATAAGAAAACAGAAGGTGGTCACGGTCAACTTGTGCTGCCTGCTCCACCCAATGAAGGGGATTTAAATATGGAAGAGTTGGCTCTTATTGGGTCACTCCTTGACAAAGAAGAACCTGTAGTGGAGCTGGAACCCGAACAAGAAAATGAGGAAGAATATCAAGTAGAAGAGCCCATGGACGAAGAATCTCAGATCAATGTACTATGGGATTTCTATACAAATGAAAATTATGATGACGAATAAGTTTTTATGGTAGAAATCCATACCAATGAAATCCACACGCAAAGTAAAGGGCCACTTCTGAGGGAAATGAAGCCTGTTGACCAAGCAAAGAAAGATGTCCACCCTTTGAAGGCACCCACTCCCATAGTTCCTGTTGAGAAACTTCCTAGAGAAAGAGAACACAACTCCCACTACAACGAAGGCGAATCTAAATGGTAAAATCCCACCTAACAACATCAAAATGAGTATGTTTACTCTACCCTAGTCTATTTATAGAATTTATTACAATATTGTGGATGATATTAAGAAATCTAGGGCCAATATCACATACTTTGATTTGATGAAATTAACATAGCAAAGAGATCTACTCCTAAAAGCTATGAATGAGTGAAATTCCAAAACTCCCACCATCCCAAGTAGCCAAACCAAGAAGCTAGTATCCAAACCTATCAACACCTCCAATACAGCCTAAGTACCAAAAGCTATGGAAGCCACTTTGACTAAAAAGAATCGAAAACCCAAAGATCTCAGTGCAGCCATGATAGGGAGGAAATCAAAATCCATGACTCCACCTTTCCTTATCACATTTGAAATCCTCAACATGAACGTACACAATTGCTTGGTAGATTTTGGTGCCTCATCCACTGTGATGCCTTATGTTGTTGCCAAAAGACTGCATGCCATACCTGAGAAAAGTGGGACTCGAATTATGCAATTAGATAGGGAAAATGTGAAAGTGATTGGGGAACTGAAAGATTTGTTGGTTTCGGATGGCTACTAAACCACAATACATACAAGTCAGTGATATAGTGGTAGTCAATATACCTGAGGCTTACAGAATGCTTCTAAGTAGGTATTGGTCAACAAAGCTGAATGGATATTTCTCCATTGATTGGTACCATCTCTTACTGCCTCAGATGGGGAAGGGTGATATGCTGAGAGTTGATCATTAAAGATTCATGAAGTATGTGGTGACAGAGCCAAATAGTCCCAACGAACTTGTAATGTTTACTAACTCTATCCTTGGGAATTACAGTTTCAATGCTTGTGCCATAGAAACCTATTTTTGGAAATTTCATACTGAAACAAGTGAAGGAACTACAATAAACACCTAGTTGGAAGCTCTCCCCCATAGTCCAACTCAGAAACCATCCTGTAATATAGTAGATGATAAAACTAGTCTCGTGGGAAGCAATTCAGTTAATGTAACATTAGACTCTAATTTTTGGACACTCTATTTTAATGGTTCTAACTACCTTGAAGGCACAAGTGCTGGAAGCATTCTTATGGACCCACAAGGGAACCAAAATTCGATGGCCAATTGATTTGAGTCTGTGTGCACCAACAACATGGCAGAATACAGAGGCTTGCTACAGGGCTTGAAAAGGGCCCTTGATATGAAGGTGAGAAATATCAAAGCTTCTAGTGACTCACAGATAATCATGGACCAAGTGAGGGAAAGGATACATTAGAATTCACCATACTTGGAAAGATACCAACATGAGGTATGGAGTTTAATTAACAATTTTGATTCTTCTAATATCATACACATACCTCAATGGCAAAACCAAGATGCGGATCTGATGACTGGTTTGCCTACAAAACCTTTGCCTGATCTTAGATTAAACAAGAATAAATATTATGTTGAATTAATTTTCATTCCATTCATGCCTGATAACATCTCAAAGTGGCAGGCATTCAAAGGTGACAAGTAGATCCTGCAGCTCTCGCATTGTAGGAAGACATTCAGAAATGAACTCATCGTTAAAAAGGAGCATGACAGGCTTATGAGTGAGAGTAAAAATGAGGTAATATCTTTCATTGGGAAGTATATTGTCAATAGGTTTGGCATCCCTAATTCTCTCATGTTAAATAACACTTCCTATTTTTCATCACTAAAGCTAGCTGAATTTGCTACCGATAAATGAATTCGCATAAGATATGCATAAAGCTATTACACCTAGGGAAATGAGTCACAGAACCCTCAAATAAAAGCTTCATCTGTGTGATCCACACATTTGTCGCTGACAACTAGGGGAATTGGCATAATGCACTATTAAACGCCCCCTCGTTTGATAGCGTCACCCAAAAGGGAAGGCACACAAAATCCTAACATTTATGGCTAGGCCTGCTCCAAGTTGAGGAAAAAATTGGCGAGGGAACTTACAGATTGAAAATTCTCCATGGAGATACTGAGAAAATCCCTGTTAATTATCATCATCTTAAGTGATACTTCCAGTAGCCACCACATGGTGGTTACTTCCTGATTAGACTAGGATTCATTGTGTTTTTGCTATTAGTTTATTTGTATTCCTATATTTTCCTTTTATTTTCTACAAAGTTTATTTTTCTGTTGTTTTGAATCACAGTCCTTTCTTAGCTAGCTGATTTTAGTCCTCCAGCCTTGTTTTACCTCTTATATTTTCTCTCATTCACCACATTCAGCCTTTCCCTCCCTCATTAACTTGCTGATGATTATGTTGTTTCTAAACCCATCATTACCTTGCAAATCAAACAAATTTTCAATCACCCCATGAGAACTTGAAAGTCAGTTGTGGAGCTCAAACCAAAGCCTCTTATTGGCACCTGTTGAGCACTGGGAAATATCTATTGATGACCTAGATATCTAGAGCATGCAGGTTCATTTTTATAAAACAAAATTGTGTAACTACAACTGGATTGGCATGGAGGGACACTGCGTTTTGAATAAATCCCACTTAGACCTAGCCTATACTTAGCTATAGTGTTTGCAGTCATTCTCCATTGCCTCCATTCACCACACTAGATTGTCCAATACCTGTTATCAACAAGTAAACCTCCTTTCATGGGCTAAGCTCACTTTCATTTACTCTGTGGCAAATTAAATTGTGCTTAAGTCCTTATGCCAATCTGGAAGGATAGGTTTTTTGGGAAGCCGGTTAGAGTAAGGACTATTGTCAGGCTCAGAGTACCAGTTAACACAGCAAGCCCAACCTTACTTACATAGTTTAAAAATATGGCATGATCCATGACTGCACCCCATTCAATTAATGAAAACATAGAACTAATATTCTAATATAAAGTGAAAGATAAACATGCCTACATCAAGTTTGATGAGCAATAAAGAGCTGAGGTACACACTAAATAGGTATGGGCAGACCAGTGATGATCCCAAAAGGATTTTTGAAAGTGGAAAATAATTAAAGGAAGGTCAATAAGTCCTTGTATAGTTTGTGGTGATCTTTCATCTTTCTTTCATTTCATTTCTTTCAGAAGTGTCCTGATGATGGACCCCCGTTGGGGTTCGAAACGTCGACAGACTGAACTGGAAACTGTGGATAATCCGGAACATGAAGCTACAAAGTCCTATAATACTGCCATTGGAGAATTCCTGTCAAAACCCTATCAGTAAGTAGAAGCTATTTATCTTCACCCCACTTGAAGCAATTAATCTGTAGTGGAACTCATGCCATTCATTTGTATAGTTTGTGGTGAGCACCAGCATTGCAGCAATAATGTTGCAACTCTTGGAGCTTCCTACTTTACTTTTATCAACAAGGTAGTTTGTAACAAACTTGGAAGCGATGGTGTTGTATGCACAAGTACTAGTTCTTACTGCAGGCTGTCACTTGGTCAGCTAGCGTAAGATCACTAGGAGCTCAAGCCAACTTCTATGAATTCTCAGAAGAAGCTTTTAACTGTGATGAAAGAAAGCTAACTCTACGAGGACTATTCTACTTGCAGAAAGAGAAAGAAGACTAGAATGTAAAAGAAAACCCTAGAAAACCCTAATTTACCCACTAACCTTACTTTCGCAGGAAAGGACATGAAAATTGATGAAATGAGTTCCATTGACTACGGTAAATTGCATTTATTCAAGCTACTTCTGAAAAGAAATGAGAAGAAAACATATTTTTGTGCTTTTGAGCATTTTTATTATGCTTGGGTTTTTTTCTGGTTGTGATTGTGTAGAGGTTTGGTGATGAAGGAAGATGGAGTTGGATTTTGTATAGGTAGAGGAAGGTGTGGAGAGGTCCTAAGAAGCCCCTAGTACCCTTCATAAGACTTCCATTGCAATTGGATTTCAGAAAACCATTTACAGGGAATTCTACAGGAGGCTGTAGGGGATCTACAAGAGGATGCCGAGAGCTATTTTTGGATTTTTGAAGGTGGAAAAATGATGGGAAAAGGTAACTAAAGGCTAGATAAAGGTGTTGGGCTATTTGGAGCTTGTCAAGGAAAATCAAGAAATAACATGATGGTTGGATTTGTCCAAATGGCAAGAGGGAAGCTTATGGAGAAAAATGCATAAATTAGGGCAGATTGGAAAAATGTTGCGAATGGCTTGGGAAATATATGACAACTGAGCTAGTTTCGGCTGCTTTATGGATGTATGGTGAGTTGAGGTGCCCTGCAAGAGATCTGCACATCTACTTACAAAAACTAATCAAATAAAGGACTAACTATACCATGAAAACAAAAATTTCTCTAGCTTGACCTAATTTCTGACCTACAAACAGAAAATGTTGAACAATAACCTTTGAATAGAAAAGCGTGCAGAAAGATCTATCATAAAAGAACGGGAAATGATCTAGGCAACTAAATCTGAATCAATATATCAATCTTTCCAAATCAAGTCATCACACTAGAAGTTGCATGGAAGAGCAAAATTTTGTTTTTGGTGGCAGCAGTAGTGCCTTGACCTCAAATCATAGTCCCATAAAGGGACAAAGGAGATCAGGGCCTGCTGTTGGCATTTTTTAATCTTATTCTATCACTGCATTGTCCTACTTGAGAAACTAAAACAAAAAAAGCTATGCAAACCATAAAAGGAAACCTAATCTAAACAAAGTAAAATGAATCTATGTAAAAGAAATTAACTCATGAATTGAAGCAAAAAAATATAAGAACAAAGAAAGAGGTTTTGGGAAACTTGGGTTGGGCCCTAACCCAAGAGCTTCACCCCTCTGAAAGATATTAGTGCTAGCTCAAAAATTGTTTCATCTTCATTATCAAAAATAATAGTCACATTACATGAATTGTTCTAAAAGAGAAACTTGAAAATGAGCTGAAAAAGTGCTACACAAAAGTGAAAAAATTATACTAATGACTGGCTAACCTACTGAGGCTCTAAGCCCCCTTATTTATACAAATGGAGTCCTCCAACAGTCCTCCAAAAATCAAGGAGCTTGGCTTCCCAGAATTGGAGGTAAACAACAGTCCTTCTTTACTTGCTCGGTTGTCCCTTGGAGTGGACCTTTGTGCTCTGAGTTGCTAATGGAGGAATCTAGGAAAGGGGTCATAAATGAAGGAGAAACCCCCTACAAATCTTCTTCCCTAATTTCCTCAAGTATTTGTAGCCATTTGCTCATAAATCCCTTGAATTTGTCCAAAATTGACCAAAAAATCTGCATAAAACACACATTAGACTACATGGCAAAATGACTAACCCAATTCACTCTATTAGCATAAATATATTAAAAAACATGCAATAATCTAATGATAATGGTGGATTAAGTCGAATTAGGGGGAAAAATGAACCCATATAACTACCCATTTCTAGGGCTCATCATCACCCCTCTATTGAATGGGTTGCTTATCCTCTAAGCAACTAGTCTAACTCTTCATCTTTGATGCCTTTGATAGATTCCCTGACATCCCATGCTTTTGATGTGATATATTCCTCTTTATCATGGATTCCTACCTTTCTATCCACCTCTTCCCACTATTTCTGTTCTTCCTCCTCTTTTACTCTTTTTAGTAGTCCTAGCAGCAGTGGAGGACTAAATTTAATGCCAATCCAATTGGCCTTCGAACTTTGCATAGAGTGCTTATAGAGTGGCACTCTCCTCATGGCTTCCATCATCCTATTTGGGCAGTGATAATCCCTGATCTGTAGGCTGTGTGGCAATATGTTCCACCTTCTCATGTAGGCATGAATGCAATCATCTCCAAACAATCTCTCCATGTCCTCGAAATGTGCAATAGCTTGGGCTTCCTTACCAACATAGTCAAGGACAACTTGAGGATTAGTTGCAAGGTGTTGGTTTGCATAGATGAGAGCCAAGGGGTCTACTGGTTCTACTCTAACCATCAGGGGTTCATTCAACTCTTTTTCCATCATTTTATAGGCTCATCCAATATGCCATGGCCATCAGTTGCAAGTCTCCCAACACAGCACTGCGATCCCATAAGTTTATATCAGTAAGGGCCATGTTGTGCAACTAAAACTCTGCCATCTTCACTTTGTCCTCAGCTGAACTGTGATCACATAGATTCATGAATTGGTCATAATCCTGAAAAGGTATCGTGCCCCTATGGGCCAGTGTGTTGATCTGAAATTGGAGCCACTGATCCTTGAGGTGGACTGCATATGATTTGGCTGGCTGGATGCACTGTAATGCCTCCATAGCCTAGCTGGCCACGTAGGCTAATTGGGCTTCCCTTTCCTGTAGTTGCATTCTCAAGATCAACATCTCATTTTCTGCTTTAGATTCCCTTTCCTATTGCTATCTTATTAATGTCTCACTATCTGCCTGGGGTTCCTCTTCCTGTTGTTGTCTTTTTAAGATTGAAAGCTCATTTCCTCCCTGGTGTTCCCCTTCTTGCAGCTGCTTCTTTAAAATTTCAATTTCTGCCTGAACATGCTCAATTCTTTGCCCATTTCCCTCAATTCGTTTTCCATGTGCCCAATGTCTTCCACCCCTCTTGATTTTGCAATCTTCATCCATGTATGGGTCCTTACTCTGTCGTTTTCTAGCTCAAAGAAAAGAGGGTCTGCAAAACTTTTGAGGGATGATTTTCCCCCCTTCTAGAAGGTTGTAGTAAGAGCCTAAGTTAGGTTGAGGTCTAGGAGCTGGTATCTCTTTTTCCTTGTCTTCCTCCTTGGTCTATTCTTCTACGTTCTTTTCAAGTTTTTCAGTCTCTTGGAGCTTTTCCAACGTATCATGTAGAGAGGTCTGTGCCTCCGATAGGACTATTTTAGAGTCCATTAGTTTGATCCTTTCTTTCCAAGTATAGGTTTTAGGACTTCCTCTTTCATAAGTGATGGGGGTTTTGGATAGAGATTCCTCCTCTGTTGTAGTAGGGACATCCTCAATGATGATGGGCTCCTTTGAAGGTGGTTAAGGATTCCCCATATTTATTCTGGTGCTCTTTTGAGCCTTGAAGTACATAGATGGTTGTCTCTTCCCTTTTCCTTTGGGCTTGGCTGGAGTACTAAGTGCAGCAAGAACAACTGCTGCCTCTCTAGTGTCTTAGGAGACACTTCTTCATGCTTTTCTTCTTCTTCTTCATCTGTTGTTTTTCCTATTTCTGCTAGTTTTTCTTCTACTGTCTCTAGTTTTGTTTGCTCCTCTGCATGCTTAGTTTCTGCTTTTCCTGTGGCAACCTTTTTCTGAACTGCCTTAGGTTTCTTCTTTTCAGTTCTTGGCCTCTTCTTTTTCTCTGCTGTGGTTTTACCCTTTTCTTCTTTTGATTCTTTCTTCTTCTCTGCTTTAGGCTCATCTTTGGTGGTGTCATGTTTCTCCTCTCCTATCTGGTTTTCTTCTTTTTCTGTGTGGGGTTCCTCTTCTTCCAATTGAGTGTTCTTTTCTTCTTCATGGATTTCATTCTCAGCTTCCCCTTTTTGTTCCTCCTCTTCACTTTTAGATGGACTAAGGTCATCAGCAAGGGTTTTTATATCATCCTCTTTAGTCATGTTTCTAAAAATCTCCCAGGCTATGGGGATTGTGAAAGTGTGGAGGGAATCCTCCACCAACAATTTAATTAGCCCATGGTGAGCTAATTGTTCTGGAAACCCTGCCTTCAATTTGGTGTTATATCATATTAAGGATTGGAGGAGAAAATATGGAATACTGAGTTTTCTAGATGCAGGAAGGTCCATGCCATATCTTACTTCATGTAACAGTCTGAAATGGTACCCATAAACTATGTTGTATCTTCCCTCATAGGAGATGTATTTCATAATCTGATAACTGACCTCACCCCATGGATAAGGTATACTTGTCCTCCTGATGCCATTCTTGTCCTCCATAGGATGTTCATTCGGCTGGAAAAAGGTCTTCTTGGTAGCTTAAACCAATGGTTTTTCTTCTTTGCTCCAGGTTAGCCCAAATGGGAGACCGGTGACCCTACTGATGAATTCCGGTGTGAGTTCTATGGTTAAACCCCTAAAACTGAAAATGGCATCGGTTTTTGAGTGAGATTTTAAAGACAATAAAAATTCCTTTATGACTTCCTCATCATACCCATGAAATTTTTCAAAGAAAGGCATCCAATTTGCCTTGGTAAAGAGGGCTAGCACTTCTGGATGTTCATGAAGCTTAGTTGAATTCAGAGGATCCTTCCTCATAAACCCCCCTGTCATGATGTTCAAAGACTGCTGAAATGTCTCAAGTGAGGAGGAAGGCAACAAATTTCAAACTCGGAAACAGAGGAACAATTGGGGTTTTCTCTGGAACCAGAGAGAGTTTTCATGTTCTTCCTTTTTAACAAAAACAAATTGCAACTTTCCTTCCTTCCAAACTCTGTTCTTAAACTTAATTTACTTCTCAGTCTATTTGAGGGAAAAAATATCTTTAAATAACGTAGAGTATACAGAACAATGTTTTTTCCTTTCACAAAATAAGTAGACTACCCAATGCAAGTTCACTTTTTTTACAGGCTTAATTTTCTAGAGTTGCATCATCTCTTCACATAGGAGATTACCACGGAGGAGAAAGAGATAGTATTTCAATGCAAAGAGCAAATGGAGAAACTATGTATATTGTTTTAAAAACACAAGAAGATTCTGTTCTCACTTTCCTTCCATTTTTCAACTCAATACTGTTAACACCCAGGTTGTTCCCTTTGACTCCCAAGGGAATACGACTGGGGTAACCACTAACCAATCTTTGGATTACGGCTTCTAGCCCAGCTGTAATCATAGAGGGCTCTCTCTTTAAGGTTTGTCTCTGTTCTGTGGAGATTTTAGGCTAGTTATGAAATAAGAGTTTTGGTTTATGTTTGGTTGGAAGGATGTCTTTTTGTACTTAAAGTGGAGATCTGCAGATAATGTTAGTCCATTGGGCAATGGAGTCTGCGGCTATTGGTTTCTTGAAATCTTGAGTTTGAGCAGCTGGAGTTAGAGGGCCATTAAAATATTTCATAAAACAAACTTGATATTGTGATGGTGAAATGTAAGCAACCAGTGAAAAGCAATTAAGAATTTTCCACTAAGCTGGGGTGAGAGAAAGAGATATAGTCCTCAGGAGGAAACTTGAATTCCTGGAACAATAATCACTGTGAAAGATATAGTGTGAAAGGGTAGCAATTAAGAATTACACCTTCATTACTATAACTGAAGAAAAACATTCAAAATAGCTTAGATTGAGTTGAGGGTAATCTGTGATTAAATCCTGGAACTATTCTTTTTCCTTGCTATTTAACTGTAAGACACAGGAAACATGAAAGAGATATGAAAGATAACAAAACACATAACAAAGAGTTATAAGAAAAACTTATTGTGCCATGAAATACGCAGGAATCCTGTAACTTTCAGCTAAACACCACAATGCATCAAGCAACACAGAGCTTTGGAAATTCCATCATCTTTTGTATTACTTCTCTGAAGTTTTACAGTAAAAGAACAATAGAATAGATATCAATAATATCCAACATCCAACCCCTGCTAACTCATGCGAGGGGGAATATATAGAAGTGTTTCATACAAAATATCTCAGGAATTGAGTCATCTGAGAAATAAAATATCTTCTTTAACTCGTACAGAAATAGTAGATAAGAAGTTATTGCAACCTTTAATACAACATAAATGCTCTTTTACTCCTGTCAGAAGATTTCGACCTTTGGAGCTCACTGAGTCGGTTGAATGCTTTGTTATAACTGCTGAATGACGTGTCTGTGCAGCTCCGTCCTTCTGTAGCTTTTTGGCCCTGTCACCTGTGACTGCCAGTGCTGCTGTGGTGGCCGAATAGTTGTGATGAGTTGGCTTAGCCTCTCTCTGCGTACATGCTGATATATCCTTATTTTCCTGTGCATGACAATTTAAATATTTCAAAAAAGGAAAAAACATAATTGCTGGCTTTGGTTTAGCAGTAATTGTATCAAACTATTCCAGACTTCCTGTGTAGGCAATTGATGCCTCAAAATTGACTGTGTGGTCTCATCTGCCTCTGTATACTTACAAAAATTGGGAGGCTCATCAAACAAGTGATTAATTTCATTCATAATGAAGAATAAGCTCTCCACCCTGTTGAAAAGGGTCTGTCCTGATGCTGGCCCTGTTTCTGCTGATGTGCTGGCCTTTTTTGCAATCTGATTGGCAGCAAAGGTGTTGACCCTCTTGGCATATTTTTCATGTGAAAGTAGCCTTCCTGAGGGCTCCATCAAGCTAGGAAGGCCATTGTTTTGTAATGCCATGAACTTGTCCTGGAATTTATTGATGTCTACCTGCATATCCTGGCTTCTTCTTTCTAAGGTCTGTACCAGGTTTCTTAGTGTCAGGACCCTTTTGACCATTGAAATGGTCTCAGTCCTGTTGGAAATTCCCATTTTGATCAGTTGAGAGCTTGTCCTATAGTTAAGCACATTTATCATTCTAGTGGCAACCTCAGGCATCCTGCCTAGAGATGCCCTTTCCCTTTGGATTTCCCTGTGTGCTTTTCCAATG
This sequence comes from Pinus taeda, assembly GCA_000404065.3. NCBI lineage: Eukaryota > Viridiplantae > Streptophyta > Pinopsida > Pinales > Pinaceae > Pinus > Pinus taeda. Next base: position 192,187 of record APFE031707605.1, on the reverse strand, counting down.
AGGCCCATTTGCTCATGAATGGCCTCAATGTATTCCCACTGGTCTGTGATGGACTGGCCAATATTGGCCCATAGGATTCTTTTGAGCTCAGCTGTTACTTTGTCCAGTGTGAGTTCCTTTTCTAGCTCATTTATTCTCTTTTGAGAGCCTTTACCTCTCTTTCTCTCTCAGCCACATTTTGCTTGGATTTGTCATATTTTTCATTGATATTAGCCAGTGTTTCTTTGGCTTGATTCAGCTCTGACATTTGGGCCTCCAAGACTTGAATCTCATTTCTGAGCTTCTGCATATCAAGGCTTTCAGCCTGCTCTGTTGTTGGTGCTGAGGTGGAGGGTGCTGCTTGCTGTGTCTACTGACTGGGAGGGGCAGTGGTTTGAGGAGCTTCCTCCAGATTAATTGTTTCTGGGGGAGGTTGTGAAGTTTGTCCTGCCTCTTTTTGCTGTAATGTTGCCTGAAGTGCAGCCTCTGATTCCTCCAGCTTCTCTTGTGTCTGGATGAGTTGTTTGTATAGTGTTACCAGCATAGCTGCTGCATCCTTGTCTTGTCTTAGTTGGGAAACCTCTTCAGTTTGGGGATGAAGAGTTGTTGGGATTTTGATCATCTTCTTTAATGCTGCCATATCAGCATCCCTTAGTTTCAATAGCTCCTGCTCTGCTTTGACATCCTTAGGATCATGCCCAAGCTCTATTATGATGTCCTCCAAAGCTTTGATCCTGTTGTCCTTCGCTTGAGAGGATGCCCTTTCCAACTCAAGTTGTGCAGTGGTATTATTTAGGCTATTTTGTAGCCTGTAGTTCACCAATGTCTTGTCTGCCAAGGAGGCATACACCATCTCACCCTTTTGTTTGTGTAATTCGATCTGATCCATTGGGTGGATGTCCTTGGCCAGGACCTCAAGGTTGGTCATGATGTAATCGGCAGCTGACTGTGGTTGCTGCACAGCTAGTGTGAAATGGCTCATTATCATTTTTCCCTCATGTACATCATAAGCAGACATGAGTCTTTGCTGGTTAGTGGGAGCCATTTTCAACAAATGATTATACAATTGCAGCCTTATGGGTTCATTTCTCTTCTTGATATCATTGAACTGCTGCTTGATGCTCTTTCCACCTTCCCTCTCTTGGCTTGAGGAGCTAACTTCTCCTCCTGCTGCCCTCTCTTATTCCTGCTGGAAGGAACTTGCTGAGGCCTCCATGCTAGGCAGGCCCATACCCGAAGTTTTCCCTATTGGCATTTCTTCTTCCAAAAAAGGGTTCAACCTTTGCCTCTTCTCCCCTTGAGTTGTTGATGTAGTGAGGGGGGTCTCTCTGTCCCTTTTCCTGCTTATGTCCTCTCTTTGTGGGGTTTGGAGGACTGAAGTATCAATTCTTAATTCTTTCCTAGGAGGCACCATTTATGCTGGCTGCTGCTCAGTGACCATTGGGGCCTCTGCTGTTTGTTCTTTTTGCCCTGGCTGATGTACCTGTTGTTGTTGCTGAACCTGTTCTTGCTGTGCCTGTTCTTGCTCCATCCCTTTTTCCTTGCCTTTGATGGGAGCTTGATTTGTAGTTTTGACTGCCTCCTGATGTGCTGTGGAGGATGAGGCAGATGCTCCTACTTGAGGGCTTGGAAGAGAGAATACCTGTGCAGGAAGTTCCAAGTCAGCCATTTTAAGAAGATTTCTTCTTGCTCTCTCATTTAGTTCTTCTTGTGTAATAGGTTCCTCTAGTGTGCCTCTCTTCCATTTTGATTGATTTGCATATTGTTCAATGCGAGGCAACCTTACATGGTCATAACTAGAGAGCCTATATTTGACCCTTCTTAATCATATGGAGTGATTGGGGTCATAAGGTTTCCAGAGGAAACTGGTCTTTAGGCCAAGGCTTTCTAGCATTCTGTCAGCTTCTTTCCAGCCTTCCTCCCTTTTGTTCAAAACCAAGTGGCCCAATTGGTTTTTTACCCTTAGCTGTGCTTTCTTGCCTCTGCCTAAGAAGTTCTTCACATCAGCTTTCCCAAATTTCCTGAAGTATTCAAGGGCAAACAATCTCATGGGCACATACTTGGGCAGTCTGTATGGGGGAAACTCACAACCATATATTCTGATAACGCTATAGTTTTGGTAAAAATACCAATCCCTAATGTTGTACACCTTGGACAGCTGAAGGATCCTCTGCATCTCATCTGTTAGTCTTGGAGGAGGTGAGCTCATGAACAGAGACATGGTTGGGTGGATGAAAAGGTCTATAAACTCACAGTAAGTGTATGGAGAATAGGCTCTGTAGTGAAAAAATGAGGTCCAATACACTACCGACCTTGGATTTCCTTGTGCATCCACTCTTTTCGTAACAAAGGAAAATTTCTCATGCCGATAGTATAAAATTAAGTGGTAGATGTAGGAGGTATATCTAAACACCTTTTCTCTTGATAGGTTCATAAACTGCTCATGCATTTTGTCTGATATGTAGGTGGCATAGTCATAGCAGATTGGAGCTTTGCCAGGGGAAAACATGAGCATCATTACCAGTACAGTTTCATCAATATACTAACCTGATTTATAACCCAGGATGAGACTGATCATATCTGCAAGGTCTCTGCCCAATGGGTTGAGGTAACCAGCAAAAATAGGAGGGTATTGCACAGTATCAGAGTTAATAAACAGTTGGTTGAGCTTTGTGATCTGAGCATCTGTCAACATTTTAGCTCCTTGGTTTATCAGATCAAACAAAGACAAGGGGACCAATTTCTTCTCAGTCTTGAATTGCAGCATCTCTCTGATGGCCTCAGGGGTAATGTAGAACACAACTGAGCCTGAAGGGTCAAGCACAGCTCTCTAAGTGGGATCATAACATTCAGCACATAGGTGAATTAGGTCAGGGAATTGGTTGACCTGAGGAAGCTTGAAGATTGGGAGGAAGGAATCCCAAATGCCCAATATATATGTTCCAGCTACATGTTTGGTCTTTAACTCATTTAGCAGGTGGAGGTGGAACTTGCTATGTGTTAGGGAGTCCTCTAAGATTTGATAATCCAAGTCTGCTAAAGGCTGCCACTCCAATTCTCTCTGAGGGGCATTCAAAGGGACAATATTGAGGGCCACAGGTGCTACTGGAGTCTCCATGGTTACTTAAGAACTCTATTTTGTATGCAAATTAGTGTTACTTGTGCTGAGTAACAGAAAAGAGTATTGCTTGGAAGAAGAGGTGAATTGAGAAACAGAGGACGATAGGGTACACCGCAGCAATTGAAATACTGCACACAGCAGCGAATGGGAGAGTAAATGCTTGTTTTCAACGAGTTCCTTCACAGTATTTAGGTGTAAGCTTGGGTTTCCTATTCACGACTGCGCGAACAGAATGCAGGTTTTTAGAGAAAGTTTTGTTTAAACAAGGCTTAGCTAGTGAATTTCGAGCTTTCAACTTCCAATGGGAACTGAGCAGAAGGGATTTGCTGGTGAATTATGTGTTTGTCAGTGTTTTAACTGAATTTCAACTTATTGCAGATAAAACCATGCGCAGAGAGGATTAACAGCGATAAATACCTGGTGTGCTGATAGTCTGGGTCACAAGTGCAGGTGGGTAGGCACGCCGAAGGTCTCCAGGTCGAAATTCAACAGGTTGGTGCAAATTTGGACGTAAAAAGAATGCAGAAGGCGCAACAACAGTTTATGCAAAAAGTGCAAAAAACATGAAAAATTGGCAAAAATATGGATTTTTCGGATATTGGCGCCTTTTTCGGATGACGTCAGCATGACGTCATCCGGTGGGTCAAGGTCGGATGACGTCAGCATGACATCATCAAGTGACGTGGCAGCTTATGAGTGGTCCACGGGGGTGGTGAGGTGGCAGACAGGTGGAGCAATGGTGGACGGAGGCGCGGACGCAGCGATGATGCAGGCAGTGACGTAGTGGTGATGCTGGCAGGCGAATTAGCGGAAAACCGGAAACCACAGTGGTATCATATCGCACCGCTTATGATACGGAAGGGAATCTGTCAGAGGGGGCTCCGATACGCTATGGGGGCGACGCATGGCCGAGGCCTGACGTCAGCCTCTGATAGATATCGGACGCTATCATTCGGACGTCGGGGCTGGTCCGATATCCACGTCAACCGTTGGATGAAAAGCACCCGATCGGACAGTCGACGGGCCGATAACCTGTCCGGATGATACGGCGTCGGGCGGGCATTAAAAATGTATTTTTCACGGGATTTGTGTCCGGCAGGAGCCTTAGAAATATTAATGAATTTGTATGATTTGCCTTGTATTTCTTTATAAAGTCACGCATAGTTCAAAACTTAGGATAAGGCGAAAATCATGGTTCTGGTTCAATATATTTCCTTACAAAATCGCATATGGCTCAAACTTTGGATAAATGGGTTTTATCATGTAATTTTGTATAAAAGCACATATAGGTCCCAAACTTAGGATAGGGCGGAAAAAGTGGGTTTTCCACGCATTTTTTTCCTTTTGAGTGGGTCTAAGGGTGCAAATGGGTTTTTCCAAGGTTTCTTAGGCAAAATGAAGGGTTGAATAGGTAAATTAGTTCTGAAGGAGAAGAAGAGGTAAGGCTTGGGTTCTTAAACTGACCAGATGTCAATTTAATTCCCTAGTAGTGAATCATATGGCTAAAATGCCAAGGGGGGATATTTATAGAATGCTTAGGGTTTATACACCATGGTGTTATAATAGTAGGGAAAGGGTGACATAGGGAGTTAGATAGTAGAATTTAAAGGTTAATATGGAGGGAGAAGGTGAATGAGGAGTGATATCACTAAGTTTATTTGAAAACAACTTAGCTTAGGGAGTAGATCAAAATGAAAGGAATTTTGCACAAGAAATGTGGCTCTTAAAGGAAACAAGAACCAACATAAAACCTTGAATTCTTTCATAAACACAACTGGTGAAGGGATGTTAGTAATGAGTGTAAAACAAGAAAAAAGGGAAGTTAGACATGCTCCATTGTGTTGCTTTCCTTGTATTGACCAGCAAGATTCAGTTTGAAAGGAACACCACTTTTGCAACCCCATCTACCTACCCATCTACTTGGCTAGCATTTTTTGTTTCTTCTTGGAGGGTGCACTTGGACTTGCAGACCCTTATGTGCCTTTTCTTTTCCACTGGCTTTTTATTTTGATTTCCTATCTAGCACTACCCTTATTGCTTCCAAGGCCCCATATTAAGCAGTTGGGAGCCTTAGTTTTCTCTACCTAACTATTGGTCTGCCAAGATTTAACAGTTTGGACATACTTCTTTCTCTATTCTACAATAGAAAATTGAAACATGGCATGATCCAGATTAGACTGTTGGACCATCCATCAAAATTTAGTAAACGTGAAGGCATGTACACACCTTGCCTTGCCTTGGAAATATGGGATCTTTGTATCAGCAAAGCAGAGCATATTTGGCATTTGAATTTGCCAATCATGAAATATGAAACCTATTGGTATAGGTATCCAACAAATACCTCGCTTGAAATCACACCACCCTTTGTAAAGACAAAAATGTAGAGGGGGTCTACACAAAGCCTACCTCTTCGAACTTGAATTTTCCATAAAATCTTGAATTTTCCTCTATGATGCTACTCACTGGCCCTCTTGTAGAAAGGCTCCTATAGGAATGTGTTTCTGCTCCTGTAGAGTCTAATAATGCTCCTATATAGCCCGATAAGTAGAAGGGTTCTAAAACTAATATAGAGTGACTGTTTCAAGGCTCTAGAGGTGGTAGGGAGGTTGTTACAGCTGAGAGCTCATCGATACAAATGAAAACAAAGGTGGTGAAGGTGGTCGACTGCAGTGTAATTAAGCTTATAGGAGTGTTCTGTGGTGACAAGATGAGGTGGCAAGAAGGGTACGTTACCCTCATTCAGACCGTTGGTCCCTACTTGAGTCCCATGATGAAACCTTTATGCCACATGCCGCAAATATTTCAGTCATTCCCTTTAGATGCCACCCCTACCTGTTTTTAGTTTTTCCCTGAGTTCACTGAACACTCATGCTGATTGCATCCACTAAGTGTTGCTTGAAATGGACGAGGGTGGCTCATTTAATCCCAACCATCTTACCTGTCCATGTAGTTTTTGAATTATACTCATGCAACAGAGGAACGGATTTAGTCACTTACCTGTTAGTCGCTATCGTGTTGTTGCATGCTCATACTTTGGCATTCTATTCATGGATTGCTGCTATTGGCACTCGTGGATTCTGAATTGGTGGCTCGACTACCTTGTGCTAGTGATCTTCAATCAGGTTCAGCTCCTTGTTTGTTTTATACATCTGTGGCTGCACTGACCCTGCCTCTGGAGCTCAATTTTTAAGGGGATCAGCTACTACAGCGATCCTGCAGAATTTCCTGTAACTGTTTCTCTCCATAAAACTTTTGTCTGAGGCTTGAGCAAGGACTGGAGAGGTAGCTGAGCAAGGTTCTGTTGGTCAAGGAAAAGTAGCTGGTATGCACTAGGTAAGAGATAAGTTAAGGATGCTAATATTTCATTCTTCATTTTTTTTTTTTTTTTTCTTCTGAAAAACAAAAGAAACAAGATTTCTGTGTTTTCTATGCAGGGAAGAAAGAAGCAAGTGGAAATGCAGTGGTGCAGGTATGGAATGGAAAGTTAGGAGGACGAATGGTGGTAGGGGTTCCATAGGTCTTTTGGACAAGTTTCTAGCCCTTTGATCCTTTTCTTGACTCGATTTTGAGCTGTCTGTGATTTCTACAGGAGCCTCTCGTAGAATGCATAGAGCCTCTTGTAGGATGCATATTTTTCAGAACAAGTGATACCAAGGACTAGGAAAAGACAATAGTGATAGAGAAATTATGTATCAGAGGTGTATTCAACTCAGCCATGTCCCTTTTTCTTCTATGACTCTCATGTAATCTGCAAGGCGTTCAAAAGAAGTTAATTTTTCTATTCCTATTTTGTTTTGTTTTTTTGTTTTTTTTCTTCTTATTTTTTTTTTAAACATAGTTGGGGCACCTCCAGGAGGTTTTCACCCTCACTACCTACCTTGGGTGCCTCCAAGGGGAGGTTTTCACCCATGGATCTTTTATTCTCCTCATTTTATTTTTTATTTTTTATTTTTTGTTTAGGGAGTGGTTGGAGTGGAGGCAGAGACTTGCTCCACTACCAACACTGTTTTACTCATATTCTCAATGAATTCTTGCTTGGAGAGGGGCTTCCTATAGATTTTCAGCCTATGCCTATTGAAAATCATGTGGATGGCTTCTTCATCGATTGTCCTGATCAAAACTGAACCATTGTCATTGCACCTTTCTACTGTGTACGGTCCCAGCCATCTTGTCCTTAGTTTTCCCTTGAAATATTTATACCTTGAATCATACAGCAGTGCCCAATCTCCTTCCTGGAATTGTTTCTCTTTGAGGTGTCTGTCATGCCATATTTCCTTTGAAGCTAGACTACCTCTGAGTGGAGAAGGGTCTACAATCTCTGTTCATCCAATCCATTTAGCTAGAGTAACCTTTCCTTTTATGCATGGCTGAGATCTAGGTCTAGCTGAAATGCGATCCTTAGTGTGTTATATTCAAATTCTATTGATAGCAGAGCCTTCTTCCCATAGACCAGCCCATAGGGTGTGAACCCTATGGTGGTCTTCCAGGTGGTGTTATCGGCCCAGGTGGCCTCAACCAATCGATCTGCCCAATCTTTTATGTTGCTGCTCAATACCTTGGGCAAAGTCCCTTCCAAAGTTTTGTTAGTGACTTCCACCTGTCTATTTTCTTGCAGATAGTAAGGGGTGGAAATTCTATGCTTAATTTTGTGATTTGTGAGTAGGTCTTCAATCAGATTGGAGATAAATTGACTCCCTTGATCTGTGACTAATTCTCTTGCATATCTAAATTTGTAAAATATATTCTCTCTCAAAAACTTAGCTACTTTTTCTTCTGTTGTTGCCTTGATTACCTTTGTTTCTGCCCATTTTGTTAGATAATTAGTGCACACAATGCTATAATATTTTTGCTTTGAAGGAGGGTTGACAGGACCCACAAAGTCCATGCCCCACTTCTCAAATGGCTCAAAAGTCACTTGAGGTTGTAGGGGCATCTCATCCCTTGGAGTAGGTTTCCCCATCCTTTGACACTAGTCACACTGGCTGATATATCTCCTTACATCTTGATGAAGAGTGGGCCAATAGTAACCTTCTTATAGGATTTTGAAGGCAGTCCTCTTTGCTGCAAAATGGCCCCCACAGGGCCCATCATGACAGGTGAGGAGAATGTCAAAAACTTCCTCCTCCCTGACACATCTCCTCAAAACCTGATCTGGGCCAATTTTGAAGATATTTCCCCCAATCCAGGTGAAAGGGGCACTTTTCCTCATGATATTGCTCTCTCTTTTGAGGACAAGTGTGGCGGGAATTGAGCAGAAACCAAGTAATTTGCTATATTAGCAAACCATGAAGATAATACTGAGATCACGAATAGGTGTTCATCTGGCATTTGATCGTCCACCATTCCTTCTTCACCTATAGGTAGATCTATTCTAGACAAAAAATCAGCAACAACATTTTCCTTACCTGGCTTATCAACAATGGTCAAATCAAATTGCTGCAATAAAAGCAACCATCTAATAATGCAAGCATTTACATCTAGTTTGTTCATTAAATACCTAATTGCAGCATGATCAGTGTGTACAAATGTTTGATAGCTGGTGATGTCGTGTTTGAACTTATTTAGGGAATGGACTACAGCCAGGAGCTCCTTTTTGGTTACAGTGTAGTTTAATTCTGCCTTCGACAAGTTTTTACTTACAAAATATATGGCATAAGGCAGCTTCTCATCAACTTGCCCTAAGGCTACTCCTATTTCTTTGTTCGAGGCATCTGTATGAATGTGGAAAGGTAGGGCCCAGTTTGGACCTCTCAAAATTGGGGCATTCACCAGTTTACTTTCCAAGGTATCCAGAGCTTCTTGATAGTTGTCAGTCCATAACTCAGCATGTTTACCCAAAATACCAAACAATGGAGAGGCTAGTTTACTAAAATCCTTAATGAATCTTCTAGAGTATCCTACTAAACCTAGGAAACTTCAAACATCTCTTACCTTCGGAGAAGGTGGGACCCTTTGGATGATGGCAATTTTGTTGGGGTCTACTTGTAATCCTGGTTGAGAGATTGCATGACCTAGCACAGTCCCTTCAGTCATCGAGAATTAACATTTTTCAGGACTAAGGGATAGGTTCATTTAAATACACCTGTCCAAAAATTTTCCCAGGTTAGACAAAGCTTCCTAGAAGTTAAAACCATAAGGGGTAAAGTCATCCATATAAATTTCCACTGCATCATGAACCAGTTCAGAAAATATACTCAATACTTGCTCTCTGGAAAGTGCCGGGAGAATTTCACAATCCAAAAGGAAGGACCTAATATGCAAAGGTAGCCCTTGGACAAGTGGAAGTGGTCTTATATTGGTCTTCTGGGCTGATTTGAATATGATTGTACCCGCTAAACCCATTTAGGAAGGAGAAAAATTTCTTCCCTGCCAGGCCATCTAATACTTGATCTATGAAAGGCAAAGGAAAATGGTGCTTCTTGGTGGCCTTGTTTACTTCCCAATAATCGACACATATTCTGCACTTCTCATTTTTCTTTGGCACTAGCTCTAAAAGAGAGACCCATTCGCTGTCAGAGATAGGGTAGATGAATCTTGCATCCAGTAACTTTAGCATTTCTTCTTTGACAATGTCCTTAACGGCTGGATTCATCCTCCTTTGAGGCTGCTTAATTGGTTTGCAATATTCCTTAATGTAAATGTGATGAGTGTAGACTGAAGGGCGCACTCCCTTCATCTCCTTATAGCTCCAAGGAAAAACATCCAAGTGGTTTCTTAATAAGCTACACAGTTCTTATTTAAAGTTGATATTTAAAGTTCTTTCTAGGCCGAATTCCATATTCTTAACTCAGAGAGAGGTCGGGTTAACCACATAGAGATCAACTAAAGGATTGGCTTGGGTTTCTTCCACTATATATTCTAATGGCAACACACTGGGGGGTGGATTCTGAATCAAGTTTTCAATAAGATCATCCTCGGTTTGTGGGCCCCCTCCCATGGTAGCTTCCACTAGCATAGTGGTGTGGAATAGGCTTCATCCTCATCTTCATTCTCCAACCAAAGAGGTAAATCATGTTCTAACAAAGGTTGGGCAAGAGGATATAGGATTAGTTGATTGGACATATGCCCATTCTTGATTGTCATGTTCCCAGCTCGACAACTGATGTAGGCATCTATAGTAGCCAACCAGGATCTTCCCAGGATGAGAGGATACCCAATGACCTTTGCCTTTGGTTGGAGAACCAAGAAATCAACAAGGTACTCCCAAGAATCAATGGGGACCATTACATCTTCCACAATCCCATTAAGGATCATGGTGGATCAGTCTGCTAACTATAGTATTGTTGCGGTCTTTCTAAGGGAGCCTTGAAGGTTGAGCTTGAGCATAGTGTCCTTGGTCATCACATTAATGGCAGCCCCTAGATCAATCAGGGTATGGGGAATTATGGTGCCATTGATGTGGACATCGACTACAAGGCTTCTAGGGTCTAGATATTTCAGACAGATTACCTGCCCCAACATTAGGTCAAATAGTTGTCCTATGACATTGATAGTTGGAGCATCTCTCCTATGCCTACCTCGGTGCCTGAAGCACTTCTCCTTAATCATATTGTTGTATATAGGCACATCCTTTATGGCTTAGAGAAGTGGTCTCTTTACACATAATTGTTTCAATTCTCCCAGAAGTTCAGTTTCTTCTGGGGTAGGTTGTGTGGTTCCAGTTAATCTCTTAGGAAAGGGTGGAGTGGATTTTGGTTCACTTTCCTATTTTTCTTCCTCATTCTCCTTAGGGGGAGGCTGGTTATTTGGGAGAACCTTCCCATATCATTGGTTAATCTCCTGAATCTCCACAACATAGGTTAGGCATGATGGTTCCCCACTATATACCTACTGGCCCTGTTTGTTATTCGGGTTTGGGTTCAGTTGAGCAGGTATTTGGTGTTGACTTCGTGGAGCAGGAGGAAATGGTTGTGGTTGAGTAGGTGGTGGAGGCAAAAGACCAGGATTAGATTTGTACTAGGGCGTCCACCCCTGATGAAGTGCATTCCACTGAGGTTGTGGCTGAGCATAACAGTGAAATGAATGAGCAGTTGGTTGAGCATGGTATTGAGATGGATATGACCAAGGAGGGGGTGTGGACTACGAAGGATGAGTAGGGGGACCCCAAGAAGGCATGGAAGTGGCTTGATTGGAGTTTTGATATTTCTGGGATGTCCCTTTAATTCCCTATTGGTAAGGTCTGGGCCCATGTGGCCTCCTTTGGTTCATGAAATAGAGTGGTTTAGTGGTTCCTTCGGCCCCCTGATATGCAACTTTATGTCTGGGCAAGGAAGGGCACTGATTCGTAGAATGGTATTCTTCACAAATTGAACACAGTTCTATAGAGTTCAATGGACATTCATTCCTAGGATGTTTTTTGGTGCACCTAGGAAAAAAAATGGCCAAGGCCCTTTCTGCTTCTTCTTATTTCCTTTTGATATGAAAGGTATCCATTTGCATGGCAAGAGTCTGCAATATCTCACTCTTGAAATATTCCATCATATTTCCAAATTCACCTCTAAGGGATGAACTAAATGAGGATGTACGGGCTAGGGTTTGACTTCCCCTACGTCTCTTTCTCGCTACCCTAAAATGGTTTCTAAGCACAATGTTTCTATCTTCATAAGGTAGTTGGTAGATGTCCCCCTCAGCTAGCAAATGGAGGGTATCTAGAAGGTCTTCTGGGACTCCTCTGAGTAAGACCAACTTCAAAGATTCAAGGTCAAGTGTGCACCTAGCCCTTTTATAACTGAGCTAAAACCTCTCTTCATAATCTTCCAAAGATTCATCACTTCTCATAGTCATCCGAAAGATTTCTTCCTTAGTATCCTTTGACCTACACTAGTCCCAGTATTTGTTATTAAAGGCTTTCTACATCTGAGCCCGAGTTTTGATGTTGTTGCCAGGTAACCCCATGAACCAGCGCAATGTTGCATCCTTGAGGGTAGAAGGAAACATTTTCAACTTTTTCTCATCTTTTGCATAGTCATAGGTTCGACAGATAACAGGAAATTCAAACAAAAAGGAATCAGGATCTTTGGTAGTCAACCCATGGAAGTGAGGTAAGGCTGAAGGACTTATGTTCTTCATTTTAGTGTCCCCATTGGTCTCTCGGATGGGAAAGGTACCCGCTACTCTTTCCCCATTCCCTCTAACGTTTATGTTTTCAGCCATGGTCTCAGGAGGGATGGTTTCTTGCTCTTCTTCTGCTATAGTATCTTTGTATATCTTTGGTGGTTCACCTATAGGTTCTTCTGGATCAATGCCACTAAAGAAGAGAGGAGGGTGAATTTGTGATGTGGTGGGGGTGTTGGGTAGGAATTTCCCTTAATTATCTTTGTTCCTACGAGGCATGAAAGGAAATCTCTTTTTGGGTGATTTTTGCTTCTTCTTTTTTTGCTTATGCCTGCAACTGAAATGGATTGAACAACAAATTGCAAATAACTAAAATGTACTTGCTGAAATTAAATTGCAGAATTGAAATGAAAGCAAGGAAATGACTAATCTACTTTGCTAGAATGGAAATTGCAAAATTGAAATGAAAGTGAGGAAATGACTAATCTCCTTTTGGTGAAATGGAAATTGCAGAATTGAAAGGGCTAATCTACTTTTGCTTAAATGGAATTTGCAAAATTGAAATGAAAGCAGGAAATGTCTAATCTACTTTGCTGAAATGGAAATTGCAGAATTGAAATGAAAGTAGGAAATGGCTAATCTACTTTTGTAGAATTGAAATGAAACAACTACTGTACTTTTGTTGAAACAAACTACTTAGTGGACTAGAAAGATGTAATCACAAAATACTCTGACGCTTCCCCAGCAATGGTGCCAAAAATTGGTGAGCACTAGTATTGTAGCAATAATGTTGCAACTCCTGGGGCTTCCTACTTTACTTTTATCAACCTGGTAGTTCGTAACAAACTTGGAACCGATGGTGTTGTATGCACAAGTACTAGCTCTTACTGCAGGCTGTCACTTGGTCAAGAGGCACAAGATCACTAGGAACTTAAGCCAACTTCTATGAATTCTCTGAAGAAGCCTTTAACTGTGATGAAAGAAAGCCAACTCTATGAGGACTATTCTACTTGCAGAAAGAGAAAGAAGACTAGAATGTAAAAGAAAACCCTAGCAAACCTTAATTTACCCACTAATCCTACTTTTGCCGGAAAAGAGATGAAAATTGATGAAATGGGTGCCAATATCGACCACCACACATATTCATTTCGGGTTCGAGACCTATCGCATATCGCATATCGGTAGAGCCTGGGATCATATACAAAATGTAATGTGATATAGCGGACCTACCACATTATTAAACACAACCTATATATATATTAGGTCCAGCTGAATTGCATATCGCAATTGGTGGCGTCCTAGGCCTACACACATTGCGATATGCGATTTGGCGGAGCTATCGATCTTATTAAACAGAATGCATATGTTATTGGGTCCGCCTCCCTCATCGCTAAATCGCTATTGGCGAGGTCTAGCGCTTATGCATAAGGTCCAATTCAATGAAGCGGACCTGCCAATAACTATTCGTCTGGGCTTATAAACTCTGAAATCGGGCCTTATGGTCAAATGCGGCCTTTTCAGTGTATTCCTATGTTTTCTATAAGAGGTCATGATCTGGGTTCTCAAAGGAAATCTGATAGGGTTGATGTAGCACATAATGGAGGTGCGCTCCATGTTGAAAGGGAAGCACAATGCTGATCCACCAAGATGTCACTCCCTTCAGATAGATCTCAAGGCATGCCAACTGGAATAATAACCATCCCACATAAGTTTAACAAAATGATACGTAGTCATTCTCTGTCCCTCCCATGGGAAGTAGAATACTCCATCAAAGATGATTTCGACGTGTCAATAGCCTCATAGACCATTCTCGTCTATATGTTTGGATCTGTGTAATGAAAATAAAGAAGGTGAAAAGTTAGTGGCGGAGGGTCATTTTGAGCTATATAAATATTACCTCTGGAGAGGAGATTGGGGATTTTTAATTTGGCAGAACAACTTTTGTATATTGTGAGTAAGAAAGATTGTTTAGGTCAGAGAATGAGCCTTTTCTCAGATTGATTTTCCTCTTCTTTATATGTTAAGAATCTAGATTTTGTTGTGAGCATAAATATGAATGCGATTTGTGTTTGTGCCCATTGATAACTTACAGTTTATGATTAGATTTGGTTGCTTGAATGTGATTCTTCATCATAGTTAATTCATGAGCAGTCCTTGATTTGAAACTATGTTAAACATTAGTTGAAGCTTTAATTCAATAAAAGGAATGCGTATTCTTGTATGAGTGATTGGATTGCAATTTAGAATTGATACAACCTTGTTCTTATGTGAACCAGTAATTGATTCATTTAGACTTTGGATTCATATATGATGTTTAACCTCTCTTTTGTCATGCTCCTGCAGGATAGGTTAGGATAGCTAGAACTAGATTAAAGTAGTTAGAAGTAGTGTAGATAGGATTGAATGCATAGAGGTTAGCTATTTTATTTTGTTGATTTAATGGAATTCTTCCTCTAAGAAGAAGTCTATCAACGCATTTAACATTTTACAGGGTCCCTTAAAACCCGTTGGAACTAGCCCTTCCAAAATAAAGTACGTCTAAATGGGGCTTGTGATCAATTTAGTTCCCCTTGTTGGCATAACAAACATTCACCATGTCAACACCACCTTATACCATATTTACTCAAAAAACTTACCCCTATCAAGGTTACCAGCAACAGATTCCTTATGTTGGTATGCGAAGGCCTATTTCCCAGGCAATTCCATCTTACCTTGGTTACGCTCAACCTGACCTAAACCAATAGTTGCCTTTTGTCGCAACACTCGAATTTCCAGATTTACGTCGGCTTACCAATGATCCAATTCTTTATGCACCTTGGTGGCTGGTGATTCCTCATAAATTTCCTTCTGATATTCCTAAGTTCAATGGAAACCCTAGAGAAGACCCATCTAACCATGTTATGACTTTTCATTTATGGTGTTCATCCAACTCCCTTAATGATGATTTAGTTAGACTACATCTTTTCCAGTGAACTCTTACTGGTTCAGCTGCAAAGTGGTATATTGAATTACCACAAGCTTCATTTGATAACTTCACATTCTTAGCCACCACATTTTTAACCCACTTCCAGCTACACATCAAATATGAAACTAGAATGGAACTGTTGACCAACTTTAAGTAGACTTCTGCTACTCACATTTTTTATCATATTCATTAGTGGCATCGTCGTCATTGAATGGTCAAAACTTTTGTTCCTGGTTAGCTTTTAGCTTAGTGGTTTATCAAATATTTTTTGTCATCTATCACTGAGGATGTGGCTAAAGGAGGAGTTGTTACTGAAGAGCAAGTAATTTCTCATGCCCAACACTTAGACTTGATTTACACCCAGTCTGGCATGCTCTATGACCAAATTCCAAATGCACCTAGACCAACTTTTACTGTTCCACCACCTCCATATAGTAAGGAATATCATTCAAGTGACAATGTGATTTGTTCTTCAAGCACACAAATAGCAGGAAGACCATCTGGTCAAACACTTTATGTTTCCAATCAAAATTCTAGTGCATCTGATAATACTCCTACTTCTGAAATAAATGTTGTGCCATCTGACAAAGGTAAGAATGAAAAGCAACCTGGAAGGAAGAAAAATGGGAAAGATAAAAAGAAACAAAATCCTCTCCCTCAAGAGAAATCATCTTATTACTCTTCTTCATCTACGAAACCTCGTTACCCATGTTTAATCTGTAATGAGGAGAATTTTATGCGAGACTGTCCTCACCGCTCTGAAGTCTCAAAACTTCTTAAGACTTCTAGTGCATCAGCTGTTTTGACAGACCCTTTTCTAAACCTAGAGACTCATTTGGTTGCTACATATCATGCTTCCACTTCACAAGTGCTTATTCTATCTACCTCTAAGCCTAAGACTGATATTTTGGTGACTACACGAAGTAAAGATTATGGTAATCCATCATCATCGTCAAATAACTCAGTTTGTGGTGAAGTAAAATTATAAGTGCAAACACGAACGAATTCCTCTAGCCTGATAATGGGTCTAGCCACAACAAATACATTCTATGGAAGATTTCCTTAGATTAAAATCAATCAATAGGGCCTACCTCTTGGTTGCTTAACCTGCTTGATGATGTATTCGCTTGCTCGCTCCATCAATCTCTCGCTTCCTTCTTCAAGCCCCTGAAACAAGTAAAAAACAACAAGACACAAACATAATAATAGACAATTTACAATTCAACCTACTTAATGAGTCAAGAAGCATCAATACATGAATATGAAATATTATAAAACATTTAGGAAATCAATCGATAGTTGCATATATTAATATCGAAGAGAGATTACAACCATTCATCTTGATGTCACAGTCTTCTTCTGAAAAGACCAAGTTCCCACACACTTCTACTAGCACTTCATGACAACTTCAAACAACAATACTTTAAAGGCTCTTCCCTTTAGGCTTCACTCCAAACCAAACACACTTCTCCCTCGAAAAACTAGATGGCTATAGCTAGTAATAACTTTGTTATAGACATTTTTGCACACTTCAACCCCAATCATAAATGTCCATAAACTGAGGGCTCCTAAGTCCCTAAAAGTATTGCTTCATTTCCTAAAGGAACAAGGTGAACTGATTACATCATCTCCCAGAAGTTCTCCACTGAAAACTACTCATAAATGGTCAAAACTGGACCATACTGAAAGCTCAATGTAGAGGGTGCGATGCATATCACCTTCCCAATGTAAAAGGTGCGATGCATATTGATTTTCTCCTCTGTAGGGTGCGATGGTCCGGAATGGACAAATGGCAGGGACAAAAATGCGAGGTGGAAGATCATGGAATCTTCCAGAAGCTTCCCCTCTGACACTCGCCTCTCTATTTTCGACCAGGGATGAGTAAGAGATCATCATTCTCCAAGTGGAAGTAGGAACTATCAGAGAGAGGACACTAATCAAGATCCCAGAAGATGACTCACCTCTCTGTAATCATCTATATATGGATCCATCATCACAGAGATCCAGAGGCTAGAATTTTGTATCTTATAGAGAAGTGTTGTTGGTTTTCTGGTGTACATTCACAGTGTTGGTTGATCTAAGCTTTGCTTGAGGTGAAGAAGGGCTTCTTAGCTGGAGGATGATTTTGGGTCAGAGCACATGGTTGTAATCCTCTTGCTACTTTTCATCTGAATAAAGCTATTCTTGTTTCCTTCCATATTCTTGTGTACGTGTATATATGTATGTATATGGTTAATACACATCTGATCTTGTATTATTTATGAATTTAGATCTTTGTTTCTTGGATAGTAGTATGTTGCTGTGATTCCACAGGTTCTTTTGAAGCTGGGAAGACAAAGAAGAAGCGGCGAAGCTTTATCAAGAAGGAGAGGAAATCAAGCACAAGACTTAGGTTGGTCCTCTTGGTCTCCTCTCATCTATTTTCATAAAAGGAAACAATAGTAGACTTTGATTGTTTGTTTCTAAGATAGTCACCCATCTTAGTGGGAATAGCGGCATCCTAGTGGACACTATTCTCGGATAACAACATCACATGTGGCACAAAAGAGAGGAACATAGGTGAAGAGCGCTCCATTTTGAAATATCTAGAACAACTTGTTTATGTCCTATTTCCAAAGAAGATAAGATATCTTGGGACAAAGGGCCCAAATTTTCGACAAAAGAGGACTGTGTATTGGATCACATGGAATTTGGTTTCTCATCATTAGCTAGATCATTTTTATTAGGATTTAGATTTCCCACTAATATTTTTAGGAGGTTCCTACCATTTTTTTATCATCATCTTATTTAAATTGAGAATGAAACTCATTCCTATTCAACGAAATTAGGATTTAGGTTTCCCACAATTTTTATTAGGATTTAGATTTCCCACCAATATTTTGATGGGTTTCTTTCCTTTTTGTTAGGCATATTTTGTTTAAATTTAGAATAGAACTCATTCCTATTCAATGATATAAGGATTTATATTTCCCGCCATTTTTATTAGGATTTATATTTCCCACCAATATTTTTAGGGTTTCTTGCCAATTTGTTTAGGACTATTTTGTTTAAATTGAGGATATAACTCCTTCCAATTCAATGTCGAAATTAGGATTTAGATTTCCCACCATTTTTATTAGGATGTAAATTTCCCACCAATACTTTTAAGGTCTCTTACATTTTTTTAAGCACTATTTTATTTAAATTGAGAATAGCACTCCTTCCTATTCAATGAAATTTTCTTTGAAAATGCATTGGAATCGTTTTGTTGAAGTTGTTTGAAGATGTGTTGGAGTTGCTTTTCCATAGAAGAAGTAAGCTTACCATCAATTAGAAAGCCATGATTACAAGGAGAGGAAATGAGAAGAGCTAAATTTATATTTTATAATCACAAATTATTTGAAGTTATTTTTGTTGATTTTAGATCGATTTTAACATTAAGTTTATTAAAAGAATAAATCTATAATTTATAATAATGAATTGTTTGAAGCTAACTTATATGATTTTAAATAGATCTCAACTTTATAGTTATTAAATTAGTCAAAATTTTAATATTTAATTAATTTGGAGAAAAATTGGATTTAAAAAATTCATAAATTGAAAAGCTTGGTCTTTAGCAATGCGAGTTAATTTATTTGCTCTGAAATAGGTGTCTTTAGCAATTGGAGTTCATTTATCTACTCTAAAACTGGTGTCCATTTATCTGCTATGAATTAACAGGAAACAAGTGGTTTAATTTCCCAATATGACAAATAATATGCCAAATCAAGTCTTTAGTTGTTCATATGATTTTTTTGTCCATAAGAGATGTCCACAAGAACTCACACTTTTCAACAGAGAAGAGTTACTTGATTTGTACATCTTCCATAATGTCATCATAGATGCCTTGACTTTTAGAAGTATGCTTTCATAGTAAATTTGTACATTATAGGGAGATGTAACCTTCAGATGTCTTAGAGAAAATGATCGAATTTATATTGGCCTCAAAGATATAGGGATCAGAGATAGTTGGTTTAGATGTCTTCCACAACATGTTTGGGTTTGTTATTAGTTCATATCTGTCATATACATTGTTCTTTGATTAGTTTAGACCATTGTCTTATTTTTTAATCCATCATCTTTAGAAAATTTGGATGCCTTGGATTCCTTGAATTTGTCAGGATGCCATGTTTATGTAGATCTCTTTGGAAACGTTCGTAATTCTAAGAAATATATATGGTAGAGAGTTTTCATTCCACAGTGATATAATACTTCAGACGTGTTATGAACCATATAGAAGCGTCATAGAGCTAGATAGATTTTTGGACTTGTTTGTTATAGTGTCATAACAACTTCGTGTACCATAGTACCATAAAAGAATCAAATGCTACCATATCTTATATTTCTCTTAATCATGGGTTCATCTCTTCTTCTCCTTATGATATACTTATGGTTCATGCTGATTTAGGGTTTCTTATGGTTCCATTCAATCCTTATGTTATCACCAAATAGGGGTTTACATTGATCCTAGTCATGGTCTTAGATAAGTGTCAAGTCACCCTATGTTTTAATGGGTAGGTGATAGGTTAGGAGTCTCAAAGGCTTCATTTTTCATATCCAAATAAAGTCTAACATCCTTTTTCCATGTTTCGTGAGTCTTACCTTCTTTTTAGAAACTCATAGCTTAAGAAATTTTGAAAATTTTTGGAATTAACCCTGAATCCACATTTTCGTAGTGCAGACAGTATAAAATGTTTGTTTTGTGCTGCGAAAACGCTGCTCTTTTCGTAGCACACTATGAGGGAAAACCCCAATTTTTCTGGTTTTAGTAGTCAACTTCCAAGGGGGTTCCTGAGCAATTGAAAACTCATTTTTGAAAAATGAAAGAGGTTTTTATTATAAACATTCTTATCTACAAAAATCGCCTCCATTTTTGTAACATCTATCAAGGATCAAGAGATAGGAGCTCAGGAGTGCAACCTTCTTTTTTAGGAAAAGCATAGTTATTCTTATTGGTTGATGAAGTGGTTGTTGCTTTCCACTCGCTCATCTTGTCACCTTTCTCTCCAAATTCAAATATCATTTCTTATACAAGTTATCCAAGCTCCTCTCTATCATTTACTTTTCAATCTTTGCATGTATCAGCCAGCTGTCACCTTTGAAAAGTTAACTTTGTGACAAGCAGCTTGCTGTCCAAAAAGTTCTTTAGGGTTGTCATATTTTTAAGAGGGCAGTTTGGGGTATAAAGGGAAATTTCCATGAATATGAAAGGACAAAAATAAGGCTATCATGGATGACCTCAACTTCACACAAGCTTTCATCTAGACAGGTTACATGTATTTCTACTAGGAGCTGCTTTGTGTGTTTCTTGGATTGTTTTGAGCTATTGGTTTCAAAAGGAATTTTCAGGAAAATGAAAATGCGTTTCAAAAATATGAAGGAGGTTTATTATAAGAGCATAACAAGGAACAAAATCTCTTTCAAATTTCTCCCAGGTGCTACCATTTTGGAGATTCAAAGTTCTCTTTGGGAACTACTTTCAAAATTCTTAATTTTTCCTGTTTTATACATGATTTTATAATGCAGATTTCGGACAACTGAAGCTGGTTTTCAAAAAAATAAGAGATGTTTCTCTTATAAAATGTCTTATCTACAAAAACCTCCTCCATTTTTGTAACAACTATCAGGGATCAAAATATATAAACTCTGTCTCAAAACCTATTTTTCAGATAAAAACAATGCAGAAAATGAAAAATGTATAGGCCAGTCTTTCATTAAAGAAGCCAGATTTGTAACGATGATGAATGTTCAGTTGAAAGATACCAACAGGAGATTGAAGAGGAAAATTGAAGACCTAGAAATACAACTAACCAAATTTGGAAAAGGGTCTACAGCAATAATGAAACAGGGTGTTGAAAAGGGGCAGTGAAGGAGATATATTAAAACAGTTTTGGCAAATAAAAAGAGTTTTGGCATATAAAAGGAAGGTCATATGTGAAGAAGAACATCTCATAAGGTTAATTTGTTTTGATTTTTGGTGATCAGATCAATATTTATGAAATTATGAAAATTCCCAAAACTACAGATTTTTGAAAACTGTGTTAAAAAAGGTGCATACACAGCAGTTTCGTAGTGCGCTATGAAACTGCTAAAGGTGACTATTTAGCACTTTATAGATGCATTTTGGAGGTAAGGTCTGATAAATTCCAAGTTTTGAGGTTTCTAGTAGACATGGGATCATATATGAAGTTTTAGATGGCAGTGATGCAAAAAGCAAAGTTCCAAGAAGTATTCCATAAGTGATATAAAAACTGTGCTACGAAAACAGAGTATTTCCGTAACACAGTCACATTTTCATCCTCTTTACCATATGCTCAAGTTTCCTTTTTGCATAGGTGGAAAATGATGTTTCAATGGATTATTAGTGCATGCCACACGTATACCAGCAAAACTACTCGAAGATAGGCAGAAGGGATTAAGGGCCTTAAAAGGAGGAACTTTGTCTCCTAGTAATCAGGACAATTAGGTCATGACTCAGTAGGTTTTGTAACAACACTGAGGACATCATCTAGCTCGAAGACATGGGGGGGAAATGATTAAAGAATGTATTGAAGTCATAGATAAGGTTGTTAAAAGCATGTCTTAGGAGTTTCACTCCTATTTGTATTAGGACTCTTAAAAGACAGCTAGCTGTCAAGTTGCAATTAAGTAGTTTGTTTTATGATTAGATAGATATCTAAGTTAGGAATTCAAATTCCTCTAAAGATGGATCACAGTATCCAAGGTTGTAAAAATCTATATAAAGCTTGAGAATCGAATTCCTTAGGGTTGGAAAATGAGATAGAAAAGGACTAGTTTTGTAAATGCTGTGAAGGGACTAATATATACAAAAGCAGTTTGACTTTTCTGAATCTGAGATTCTTAGTGTGCTTCAATGAGATTTATCTTTTATCTTTGATATGTTTTACTTCCATAATCTTAATGATTATTACTCAAAATTCATGGAGGAACATGCTTTGACTTCCTTTAAGTGTTAAACTATGGTGAATTGAGTTCTTGGGTCCTACCTTTGGATGTTTTTCTTCAATGTTTTAATACTTATTACTCAGAATTCATGGTTATTCATGCTCTGACTTCCTTTAAGTGTTAGACTTTGATGAATCACTTTTAATACTTTCCTTTTGAATACCTTGATGTATCATTACTCATAATTCATGCCCACATGCTCTGACTTCTATGAACTTCAAGTTATTATGACTTTTCTGAATGTGTTACTCTTTCATTGAAGTATATTCAAGCCTTAGTTCATAAGAAAAGCTATTTGTTATCTTTTTCTCTGCCACTGACTCCATAGCACAATGGTAGCAAGTCTCCATCTTTCAACCTATAAACATATAAAATCACAAACCATAGAGTTAGCCATCTATCTATATCTTTAATCAATATTATTAACCCTTGAGAGAGCCCTCTCAGGCTGAGGAGGCTAAGCCTCAGCCAAAAGATTAGTTTGAAATAGTTACTCAGAGTTTGCTTGATTAGCAGCTTATCAGGGTCAGATTTTGTGATAGCACCTTCTCTCTCTTATGATCTAAATAGGAGGGCAGTTGGTGACCAGAACACACCCCCTAGTGGCTATCTGGAAATTAAAATAAACCTAATTGCAATTCTAGCTGGTGGTACTTCACAAATTATCTATTGGACTAATTGTTGGGTTAAATTAATTTCTTGAAAGTTTTGTATCCCACATCTTATAACATCATAGAAAGGCTGATACTCTATCTGAGCATAGGAACATAGCTATAGGTCTTAGTATATGCTCATTGCCAACTATTACAACAACCAAATTGGAAAATTCAGGTATGCATTTACATAGGTAAATGAGTAGATTTATAAATGGTTGCAATGTTGGTCTTGAATCCTTAACAAATTATTTGGGATATATCTACATCTATTTTAATTGTTGGAGTTGTGATTGGGAATAGTTATAGCTATTTGTGTCTAGAAAATAGAGTTTGGTGTGGTTGGGACTATTAGAGTGTTGTGCAGTAAACAAAGTGTTGTTTGGTTGGCAGTAATATAATGTTGGGTTGAACCTTTACCATAAACATTGTTTGGGAACTTAGTTGGAAGTGGTTTGGCCACCACATGCAAATTCAACCAAACAATGAGCAAGTATGAAGACAAAGAAGATTACATTGTTTATTTCCATAGAGGAATTGTGTTGGTAAAATGAATGGTGGCTAATGTACAATGTTTATTTCCAATGAGGATTATACAGTATAATTCACTTGTTTACAAATTACTATTTGTATATCTAACCAATTGATTTGAATTTTTGTTGAATACTTAATGCCAACTTGATATGTAGCTTTGATATATTGATAAATCCTCTTTGCAGTCTTCATATGGCTTTCCATCAAATCCTACATGAACCTAAAGACTTGACTAATGGTGAAGGCAAAATAAAGTTGACTACGATTCAAATAAATGACATTACCAACAAATTGACTTTCAAAGAATCACAATCATTAGTCGTCTTAGCTTCTGATTGAAATGGAGTAGAATGATGCTTACAGATAATCCATTTTAAATATCTTTAGGATATCCAGAGCATACTTTGGCTGAGAAATGAAGATACTATCACCCAATTACATAAATTTGATGCCAATAAATAAATGCTACAGAGCTAAGTTAGTCATTTCAAATGTATCTTTCAATTGTGACTTTAGACTTAACTTGAATCACTGGTATTTCTATGGATAATCAAATCATCCACATGAATCACAATTAAGATAACTACATGATTCACATGTAACCATAAATACTGTGATCTATGTTAGGATTCCTCAAACCAAGTTGTAGAAAAAAAATAGTAATCTTCTGATTTCATATCCTAGGTGCTTTTAATCATTGAGAGGATGCATGCCATGGGGAAACTATGCAATATAATTCATGAGATAGTTCACCATTTGCTTGAAATATTGTAGGTCAAGGTTGATCTTTGGTGGTGACCAAATAACAATGGTTGAAAACTTCATTGGATCAATGCTTATTCCATCGTGGTTCACACAAAAATCCAAGATAATCAAGTTTCTTCTACCCAAAAGCACACTTCTTCATGTTCACAAATAACTTGTGACGTGCTACAAACACTTGGTTTATTCATCCTAGGTCTGGTTGAAAAGTAATATGTCTAAGTACACAATTAGAGTTGAGTAAATATGTGGTTGTATAACTTTCTTCATCATCCCATGAATGTTGCAAGGCCATAATTGGAAACACTTAATGACAACAATTCCCATGCAAGCAATCCTTGTCACATATTGAAGGATGTATTCCACATATCCTTGGGTAAAATTACTAATCAATTACAGATCTTAAGCTACATTTCATAATTTTTGTGCCTCTTTAGGCAACGTGTGTGTGATAGGGAGTCAGTGAGTAAGAATGCAACAAAAAATTTGATTAGATTGCATATCTCAGCGTTTCTAGCAATTTCTTGAGCATAATAAAATTCCCATTAAATGATGGTTTTCCCATTTGGAATTTCACAGTAACATCCTTATGTCTATTACTTGGCCATCTAAATGTTGTTTGTTTGCATTGGTTGGTGAATTTCTGTGTGTAAATTATATAGTAGAATCCAATTTGTGGGTAACAAACACATACCCATTTGCTTTTTCAAATCACCCAACTGATATTTAAATGTTAATGCCACATTCCCAATCTAAGTTTTTTTCAACGCAACACTAAAATTCATTCATTGGCTTCTTTATTGGATTGTTGCCGAGGAAGATATGCTTGTGCATTGTGTTGGTGTCAGTGAGTAATTACAGTGTTATTGTTAATGTGTTGGATCACTAGCTGGTAGTACTCCACAAATTAGCTATTGGACTAATTGTTGGGTTAAATTAGCTTCTTGAATGTTTTGTATCCCACATATTACAACATCATATAGAAGCTTATACATTGTCTAAGCATAGGAACCCTGTGCATAGGTTGGAATTCCACCTATAGCTATAGTTCTTAGTATATGCTCACTGTCATCTATTACAACAATCGCATTGGAAAATTCAGATATGCATCTACATAAGTAAATGAGTAGATTCATAAATGGTAGCAACACTAGTTTTGAATCCTTAACAAATTTCTTGGGATATATTTGCATCTATTTTAATTGATGGTTTTGTGATTTGGCATAGTTATAGCTATTTGTATGTAGAAAATAGAGTTTGGCGTGGTTGGGATTGTTAGAGTGTTGTGCAGTAAACAAAGTTTTGTCTAGTTAGTAGTATTAGAGTGTTGGGATGAACCTTTACCTTAAACACAATTTGGGAATTTAGTTGGCAGCTGTCTGGCCACCACACGCAAAGTAAACAAAGCAGTGAGAAAGTATGAAGACAGAGAATATTACATTGTTTATGTCCAATGAGGATTATATAATATAATTCCCTTGTTTATAGATTAATGCTTGTATATCTGACCAATTGATTTGAATTTCTGTTGAATACTTAATGCCAACTTGATATGTAGCTTTGATATATTGATAAACCCTCTTTTTAGTCTTCATATGGCTTTCCATCAAATCCTACATGAACCTAAATACTCGACTAATGGTGAATGAAATATAAAGTTGACTATGATTCAAATAAATGATACTACCAATAAATAGACTTTCAAAGAATCCTACTCCTTAGTTGTCTTAGCTCCTGATTGAAATGGAGTAGAATGAGGCTTACAGATAATCCATTTTAAATATCTTCAGGATATCCAAAGCATACCTTGGCCGAGAAATGAAGATACTATCACCCAATTGCATAACTTTGATGATTCAGGTGGATATTGGTGGTCACCTTCCAATTCCACTTGGTCCCCCCACCATTGTTTCTTTCAGCTTTTCAATTTCCTTAATTGTAGCACAGTTTACTATTTTTAGTAGTTTTTCGGGTCCTGAACTTCCGGAGTTGTTTTGAGGCCTTAAATGACGTTTTTTGGGAAAACTGGGAGAAACATCAGTCCATGGGCCTATGTTTCTCTTTCCAAAGTTGTAGTTCTTAGATAGATATTTCTAACGAGATATTGTGCACATAAAATAGAGATCATATGCCAAATTTATGACCCCGGGAAGTTGATGTACCAATTTACCCAAACGAGGCCCACAATTTGGCATTTCATCTTCTAGGGTTAGGTTTTTGGATGTTTAGGGCTTTCCATTATTTCTCAACAGTAAATAGGCCTTCGAGCCTCATTGTAACATAGTTTAGAGGCATGTAGCCACCACATCTCTTCTCAGAGATAAGCTACCGTCGCCCTAGCTGGTTTATTTCCATTGTTGTTTGTAAGTATATTTTAGTATTTTACATTAATGAAATGAAGTATTATTTCCGCTGCATCTCTGTGTTTATGGTTATCTCTGTAATTTGTTCCATTCTTGTTTAAATCTGGATCAATGGTATCTGAAGGTCAGCTTTTTCTCTGTTTTTCTTTGCATGTCCCCAATGAGGTCGGTATATAAGGAGTTAGGGCTTGAACTGGTCGAACCTTTGCAATACTAGCCTCATAAATCCTAATGGCCTCCCATGGCGGATGAAAAGAAAGATGAGGGGGCTGGAGATCCTATCAAAATCTTGCTCGAAGAAGCCCTCAAGTGACAAAGGAATGCAATGATGGATAGCTTTGCCCAGATCTTTCAGCTGCTACCTAGGGGCGATGCATCGACTTCCAACAGCTACTCTGGAAACGCCACACTGTTTAAGGTATAATTTAATTTGAAATCCCCATATTCGAGGGTCAAATAAACGTAGATGTCGTCGATAAATGGTCAAATCTGCTAGAGGGTTATTTTTCTGTTCATGATTTTTCTAGTCGAGAAAAGGTTATTTTTGCTCTTCTCAAAGCAGCCCCCCATGTCAAGGATTGGTAGGAAACCTACTACGAGCAGAAGGATGAAATTATAGGATCACTATTTTTAGCCACACCCACTTGGGATTCATTCCGAGATGCCATCAAGGAGTAGTACAACCCTGTCGGAAGTTATGAGGATCAATACATAAAGTGGACCAAGCTGCGGCAGGAAAGGGACCAAGATGTGCCAGAGTTTACCAATATTTTCCATACCCTTCGCACAAAGTTGGGTATCAAGGATTTAGAGCAGCATTTGGTACTCAAATACCATGGTTGCCTACACAAGTACATCCAGGAAGAAATAGAATTCCTGAACATCCCCTCACTCGGCACATCATACTGATATGTCGTCAAGGTCAAGGAAACGTTTAAATAGAAGAAGCGAGACTTTGGATCTACAAATTTGAAGCAAGGGAAAGGTGCCCCCAAACCACAGAACAAAGGACAAATCTGTAGAGCTGTAACAAGGGTCTTTTTCACCTCTAGTTATCTCACATTACAAGTCAATCCGAGAGTGTTTTGTTATTGTAAAGGGTATCTCGATTTGAGGCTATTTGTCAGAGTAATGCTTAGTAGTATAGGTCTAAGAAATACAAGAGTAAACGGATGCTAAGCTATGCTAAATTACTTTTGCATAAAGAAATCACACGCGGCAACTTTGTCAGTCAAGGGTACGGAAGCAGTAACCCATCCCTCTAGAAACTGATGAAGGAAAAGGAATTAGAGTATGGATCATGGATCTGGGAGCATAATAGCGTCTGCTGTGTCTCACGACAGCCTTGATCCTCCTCCCACACCAAACCAATGAATGCAAGTAAAAAGGAACAGCAAGAAAGCCGAATGGAACGGAAATTCAGAAATGGAACAACAGTAAAAAGGAACGGCAGGAAAGAAACTAAATCTCGCGAGTTCAACATTCTCAATTCTTGGCATCAACTTACATACAAAGAAAGAGCAATATTTTGTAC
Organism: Pinus taeda; assembly: GCA_000404065.3. NCBI lineage: Eukaryota > Viridiplantae > Streptophyta > Pinopsida > Pinales > Pinaceae > Pinus > Pinus taeda. Next base: position 164,238 of record APFE031707605.1, on the reverse strand, counting down.
AAGTAGACAGTTTAATCAAATGGAACAGCAAATCACCATAAACAGGAAACGTCAATCATATATACACATAATCTGAAATGATCACCAGTAGTCCATCACTCCAACCATATGTAGCTGAAACATTCCACTTATAAATTCTGTAACGGAAGTGAACAACTTAGAACAATGTTATGTGATCAATTCTGGAAATATGATGTAAACTTGTTAAAAATATTTACAAAAAGGAAAACTACTGATGAACGAGTATGGAACGGCATGTAAGTATATCAGATTATTGAGAACAATAAACAAACCACACAAAGCCAAACTGTAATGATACAATCAGCCAGTGTTCGTTGGAGCCGGGCCCTTAGCTTCCAATGGCACACCACCGTAACTTACTTCAGATGCAGGGAGAAAGTAACACCAAATATATTATATTAATGCATCAATGATAGTACAGCAAAACTAAGTCTCAAATAGACTCGATAGTCTGAGTTTAGCCAACTGTGCAGCCTGTAAACAGAAAGTAAAGATACAAGATACTCTCCCCGTCCCTGAAGTCTTCGATGCTGCCCCTTTTTATACAAGTAATGGCGGAGTTAACTAAACAACAAAATGATTGAAAATAACGATCCCTCAGGATCAAAGATCCTGAGGGATCTGTTAAACTGTTAACTCCTTTCTTTTCTCTGCCTAGCCTTCCGAACTGATAGTCCTTCATCTCATCCCGGATTGATCTGCCTTGATTTACTCGCCCTGGTCTGGACTTTATTTGGTTTTGGAGGGACAACCGTTATCTTCTCATGGAACTCTCGTTTTGCACTGCGCCTTCCTACTTTTGTCTTTTCCTGCATAGAGAAGATAACTTTTAGTGATTGGGTCATTTGTACTTATTCTCATTACATTCTCCTTATTTTATAACAAAGAAAAGCTTACAACTATTGCTTGAAACACCACTAAGTTATTCGTTAAAACATACCTTTCCAATTCTCTACACACCCCCTGGCTTACTCTATTTCATGGCCTCATGAAAACGTTATAATTAACATGGAAAGTGGTAAGAGAATAGGCAGGAGAGGGCACCTCGTGAGGAGGTCTGGAACCATGGTGAGCAACCAGATTATCAAAGAATTGATTCAATTGATCTGCAGGCATATTATACACGGCCTGGTACCCAGGTGCAGGGTGCCAAATAATTGGGCTACGGAACCGGTATCCTAACCAAGACAGCCCAGCAGGCAGAATGCGCTGGCCATAAAGGGCCAACCGTTCAGCGGCCAGCCCAAAATTCTCGTATTTGAATGGCTCCCTGAGCTGGATGCTTGGGGTAGAAATCCGATAGCGGAATTTGGCAGCATCCAGGGCAGAATCCTTAATAGCCAGAAAGTATTCCAAGCTATTTCGGATCAAATCCTCATGCATGGGTCCTAGCAGTTCTATGACGCCCGGGGTTCTCATAAGGCTTTTGTGTGATTGCCATAGGTGGACTGGGTCTCTAGGCTCGGCCCTAACCCATAGATCTAGGCTGTTCTCCTGCCTCTGGAAGGCATTGTAAGCCTTGAGCCACTTTAACTGATTGACCCCAAATGAAACAAAAGCTTGTAGCTGTATATCTCCCACAAAAGGGCCAGGGTTTAAATCAGTTTCCTGCTCAAGCACCATATTGTGCAGATAGAATTCACATAGGGACCGTTGGACCTTAACCCCATAATGTTTGCAACAATCAATAAAATCATTAACAGTATTAATCTGAATGGGGGCACCTGCCCTGACGGCTTTTATTTTCAATCTTAAGTATCTTTCAAGGAGAAATAAAGCATAATTCTTTGTAGGGGCCCTGCAAGTCAAAACATCATTATACAGCGAACATACAGTGTCCAATTGTTTAATAACAACATCTAGTCGACGTGTTACCTTGGCAACCTTTTCCTGTTCCTTCTGCCATCCTTCAAAGGCCCGACTCTCTGATTGACTCATGTTCCACAGTTGCTGCTGCAGTTCTTCATGTTTTTCCCGAGGGATCATTTGTTCCTTTAACTGCTCAGCTTTCTGCTGCAACTCCTCGTATTTTTCCCGAGGGATTATTTGTTCCCTTAGCTGGTCAGCCTCCTGTTGGGCTTGCTTCATCTCGTGGTGCAAGGCCTTGGTTTTTGGATTCTTTTTCCATGATTTCTCAGAGGCAGGGAGTTTTACCTGGACCTTCATGTTTTGCTGCCTGGAATTCGTATCCCGAATTATCCCTAAAGGTGGTGCCTCAGTTTGGACTGCTTTGCTTTCCCTTTCTTTCTTAACATGAATAAAGGGGTACGATGGCCCCTCTATAAATGGAATGTCGTCTTGCAGCTCGGTTTTGATTGGAACGACAGTTGGTCCCAATGGGCTATTTGGAACAACAGTCTGTTCCTCAGCGTCAATAGGAACGACATTCTGATGTTCCATACCAGATGGAATGGCATTTTGTCCCTTAGTGCTAGTTGGAACAGCCGTAGGTCTATCAGCGGAGTATTGACCTACGAGGCGCCTATAAGCCCCTTGCCTTCTCATCTAACAGGACCCTACTGCATTTGTCCTTCTTTTTCTCCTTATGGTCCTCCTTATTCTCAGACTAGCTTTCAAACTTTGAATTTTCTGCCGAAGCTGGGTTATAATATTCAGCAGTCTCTGCTGTTTCTTTCTCAATTTCTTAATTTCTCTTACCTCGGCTGTGGGTGCATGAGTGGCCCTTAGTTCTGCTCCTCTTTCATCGAGGGTTTCTTCTGGCATTCTGGGAATGAACTGTTCCCGACAAGCATTTTCATTCTCCACGTCATCAGCAGGTGGGTTTTCTCCTCTTGTCATTTCTTCATGCAATTCTTCATGCATCTCTTCCTTAGAGGATCCTTAAAGAGGTTCTGCTGGACTGGAAGGTGAAGCATAATCTCCTAGGCTGGCCAAGATGGTGGCCAACTCTTCTTCCTCCACGGGGACCTGTGGAGGGTTGTCCCCGAATTGTTCCATCTCCTCCTCCTGAATTGGCTGCTAAGTGGCTGCCTTCGGATAGCTGGCCTCGGCCTCAGAGTCAGAATGTTCATTTCCTTCCTCAACTTCTGCTTCGTTCTCAATTTGTTCCTCATTTTCCCCCGAGGGTTCCTGTTCTGGCACTGGTGGTTCCTCTATTTTTTCGATCGGCTGGTCAATGCTTAGCTGGATTTTCTCCAGCCTGCCTTTTATCCTTGCCAACCGAGTTGACTTCCTAGGCCTCTTGGGCTGTTCGGGTGTGTTGGCCACCTGTTCTTCCACCACCACCTTTCTGCGTTTTTCAGATTGTTCTGGCATGCCAGAGGAATGCCTACGTTTCGAGGCAACACGTTCTTCTGTGGCCAGTTCCTTATGTTTTTCTGCATGTCCAGATGCTCTAGAGGGACGTTTTCGTTTTACTGACTCCGTGCGTTTCTTGGGTTGCTCGGGTGTATCCGAGGGATGCTTGGGTTTTGGCGATTCTCTGGGCTTCTTAGGTGCTTCAGAGGTACTAGCGGGATGCTTGGCCTTTGGGGATGGTGATGCCACTCCCCCTCCAATTGCTGTAATAAGCTCCCCCCAGCTACTCTGCTACTGAGTGAGACTGTAGCTCACTATCAGGCGAATCAACCCATGGTGGCTAACCACTGCGTCTTCATGGTGTACCTTTTTCAGGCTCTGAGAGGCATCATGCAGTAATGAATTTAACAATGCAGGGAGATTCACAGAACATTTTCCTTTTAACACAGCCAGGAGCTTAAGGTGACGCGGTCTTACCACATCTTTTCGCCCCTCGCAGGTGATGTAGCTCTGCACTACCTTTGCCAATTCGCTCCAGGGTTCTCCTAGCGTTGCCGGCACCACTCCTTTTCCCTTCACTATCGGATTCTATCCTTTGTCTTGGAAAATTTCTATGGTCTTTTGCAATCTCTCTTTCTTTATCGTCCATATTGGTCCTGAGGATGGTAATCCTGTTACTTCCACGATTATTTCCTTCGTGACCATTATCTGCTTCCCACCTACTACAGAGTGTTCTTCCTGCAAATTTTGCAGGAATTCCATGGCCACAATTTCATTTGATTCACGCAGGCAGCTAAAATAAGTTAGCCACCCCGCCCTTTCTAGGATCTCCCGAGCGACTTCGGAGACCACTAGCTCACTAGGCTCACTTCTGATAGCCTTGCCTCCCATGGTTCTGTTTCGGGATCTAGATGGAACAACAATTACCTGTCACAAAGAACGTAACCGCAGCAAAAAAAACACAGAGCATGCATGAAAATTGATTGTAAATAACAAATTTTTGCAAAAATAGCATTGTCATGCCGTTAACCCATATCGTACCTTCGTACCATATCATTTCCGAATGATGTGCTAACACGTGGCCGGCGGAATAATGAGGTCACCTCCCCCCATGCAATATGATAGGCTGTCCTAGCCGTCAAATGGAGGAGGGGCCGCCATCTCGTCACCAAGTCATAAAGGAACAGCATATAGAGGTTTTCCATGTTTTAGATTAGACAAAGAAATACCGAGATCGAGGCAAAAGGTAGATCGCGTTTTGCGTAAGCCTGCGTGATGTGATGCAAGACAGGAGGATAGGACGTCTGGCACTCATATAAAGTCTGAGGTAGTCATAGTCGATACCTTTGCCATGATTGGTGGTGATAGATATTCATGCGACGTATCCATCAAAGTGTAAAATATAATTATTACGAGGATAGAAAGAAGTATTTGATATGATCCAAGTTGGTGTATATATTATGACTCCGATACCATTAACAGAGCTCTGCTGCCGACAGGTGTTCATAACCTTGGCAGAGTTGTTTATTTCACCCTGGAACCATGATCCTTTGTGTATTTTTGAAGAGAAATTCTTGTCAAAATGCAAGCCACCATGCTGGCTTGGTAACCAGATAACCATGATGCCATTCACCAGAGAGGCGCAAAACGTGGGCAGGCCGGCTCGTAATGAGACCCCCTGTTCCAAGGTTTGTCTATGTAGTGAACCCGTTGGACCATATCCCTGGTTTGGTGGTCATGATGGGAATGCCACTTCGCTTCCAATCTTATGATCATAGTAGGCTGGTTCTTTAATGAAACCCCCTATCCTGCATTTGACAAATAATTTCTTTTTATTTTGCTTTTGCTCTTTTTTCTTTTGAAACAGACTTTTGCTCTTGTGTAATTACATGTAAGGGTGGTTCAGCCCTCCTTAAGAGTGGGAATGGCGGAAGAAGTCTTGTCATCCCAATAGGAAGATATAAATCTTCTATTCTTATTTCCAAGTAATAATAGAGGAAATTGTAGGGACTCAACATGATGAAATTTTCCAACAAGGCAAAGGAGGTGAGACTATGACAGCAAGAATGATGAGTGTGTGGATCCTTCCTTTGTTGTTGCATCAATACTAGGGCTGTTAAAGATAGCGATTTATGATATGATGATCTCGATATATCCTCGCTTTTATATTCATTGCATAAATGTATAGCTGCTACTTATGGCCTTGGAAAGAGGATGGACAACACATCCTTCATATGATAGGGACAAGAGCATACTACTCCTTTTTTGAAAGGGATGGTGAGGAGGAGTTCATCTGATGCATTGTCTTAAAAAACAGCAGAAGCACACAAATGCTGTTTCTTTTGAAAAAGGAACATCCAAAAATATTCAAGTGTTGTTCCTTTCAAAAAGGAACAGCAAAAACACACAAGTGCTGTTCCTTTTGAAAAGGAACAACAAAAAAACACACAAGTGCTATTCCTTTTGAAAAGGAACAGCAAAAACACACAAGTGCTGTTCCTTTTGAAAAGGAACAGCAAAAATCCAAAAGTATTTTTCCTTTTGAAAAGGAACAGCAAAAACACACAAGTGCTGTTCCCTTTGAAAAGGAAAAGCAAAAATACTCAAGTGTTGTTCCTTTTGAAAAGGAACAGCAAAAATCAAAAAGTGTTGTTCCTTTTGAAAAGGAACAACAAAAACACACAAGTGTTGTTCCTTTTGAAAAGGAACAACAAAAATCCAAAAGTGTTGTTCCTTTTGAAAAGGAGCAGCAAAAGCACACAAGTGTTGTCCTTTTGAAAAGGAACAGCAAAAACATTCAAGTGCTATTCCTTTTGAAAAGGAACAACAAAAATCAAAAAGTGTTGTTCCTTTTGAAAAGGAACAGCAAAAACACACAAGTGCTGTTCCTTTTGAAAAGGAACAACAAAAATCCAAAAGTGTTGTTCCTTTTGAAAAGGAACAACAAAAACACACAAGTGCTGTTCCTTTTGAAAAGGAACAACAAAAACATTCAAGTGTTGTTCTTTTTGAAAAGGAACAACAAAAATCCAAAAGTGATGTTCCTTTTGAAAAGGAACAACAAAAGCACACAAGTGCTGTTCCTTTTGAAAAGGAACATCAAAAATATTCAAGTGTTGTTCCTTTTGAAAAGGAACAACAAAAATCCAAAAGTGTTGTTCCTTTTGAAAAGGAACAGCAAAAACACACAAGTGTTGTTCCTTTTGAAAAGGAACAGCATGGACAAATACTAAAAACATATATACAAGATTTACAATATTATATACAAGATGTGGTAATAAAAGATGAATTTCTTACTGATCTATAGGTGAGGAAGTTTTTGCTTCCTCACACATAATCTCAATATTAGTATCTTGGCATAGCTGCTTACAAAAATATTCCCAAGTGAGCGGTTTGCGATACAGACGAACTCGGTGGTCGTTTACCTTAAATGTATATCCAGACCCATCGACTGTGATCAGAGTAAGGGTCCCATTGTCATGGACTTTTTGATTCTCATATGGTCCCAACCAATGAGTCTAAAGCTTCCCTGGGAAATCCTAAAATCTAGAATCATATAACAGAGCCTAGTCTCCTTCATAAAATATCTTGTTTTTGATGAGTGCATCATGCCACTTGGCTCGCTGCTATTGAATAAGTGTTGTATTCTGTAATGCAGAGAGCCTTGTTTCATCTAACTCATTAATTTGCTGTAATCAATTTTTCTGTGCTTCACTTAAATCTAATCCGACTTCTTGGGCAGTTCGCAGCGTTTGGATCTCGAATTCTATAGGAAAAATGGGCTTCTTTCCAAACACTAAGTGATATGGTGAATAGCCGCTGGTGCTTCTCCATGTGGTTCGATAAGCCCACAGTGCCTCGGGTAGTCGGGCGGCCCAATCACGGCGATGTGAGGCAATGGTTTTTGTCAAAATAGACTCTATTACCTTATTGCTGCTCTCCACTTGCCCATTTGACTGTGGATGGTATGGGGTAGTAATTTTATGTTGGACATGATAGTTATTGAGTGTTGCAGCTAATTTATACCCCACAAATTGTGGTCCTCCGTTTGTAATTACTTCCCTTGGAAGACCATAACATACAAACAAATGGAACAAGAACTGTATTACCGAATCTTCTGTAGCTCTAGGCAATGCCTCCGCTTCAACCCATTTGGTAACATATTCAGTTGCCACCAAAATGTAGGTTCTTTGGTTTGATGGTGGGTTGATGGGTTCGACGAAGTCCAGAGCCCAGCGTTCGAAAGGTTCGATCAGTAATTGAGGCCGCAAAGGCATTTCGTCTGTTGGAATGGGTCGTCCTCCACGCTGACAACTATCACAGGCCTGGACAAATTTTTTCGCATCCTTGAAAATTGTAGGCCAGTAATATCCCGTTTGTAATAATTTATGTGCTATTCTTCGTTCGGCAAAATGTCCTCCGCATGGCCCGTCATGGCAGGCTTTCAAGATATCAAAGATTTCGTCCTCTCGAATACATCTTTTGATTTCCATATCTGCACCTGTGTGAAACAAATAGCCCCCAACCCATGAAAATCGATTGCTTTTCTGAACAATCTGCTTCCGTTCATTGGGGGTTAAATGTTTTGGAAGCTTACCTACTGCAAGATAGTTAGCAACATCAGTGTACCAGGGAGTTTGAACGGCGACAACAAATAAGTGTTTGTCTGGAAATTGGTCCTCGACTGCTGCTATTTCAACTGATTTTGGTATTCGTGAAAGAAAATCAGCTACAGGGTTCTCCTTCCCCGGTCGATCTCTGATTGTAATATCAAACTCCTGCAACAGGATCAACCACCTGGTTATTCTTCATTTGTAACAGGCTTATTTGCTAAATACTTAATAGCAGAATGGTCTGTATACAAAATAACGGGATAGCCTGTAATATAGTGTCTAAATTTATTAACAGGGTGTATCACAGCTAAGAATTCTTTTTCGGTGACAGTGTAATTTAATTCAGCCGGAGCCAAATTTTTGCTGATGTAATAGATGGCGTATGGTCTTTTATCCTCTTCTTGGCCCAAAACTGCACCGACTGCTATGTCTGAGGTGTCAGTTGAAATTTGGAATGGTAAATTCCAATTAGGTCCTCGGAGAACTGGAGCTATAGATACAAACTTCTTTAATTCTTTGAAGGCTCGATCACATTTCTCTCTCCATAAGAAATCAACATTTCCAGTTAATGCATGTAAAGGTGCAGCAATATGTGAATAATGTTGTATGAATCGTCTATAATACCCAGAAAAACCAAGAAAACTGCGTACCTCTGTTTGATTAGTGGGGGTCGGAATAAGCAAAAGTATTTGAATTTTAGCCGGGTCTACCTGAATACCAGTTGCTGAAATATAGTGTCCCAGAATGAGTCCTTCGGTCATCATCATGTAACACTTTTCGTGACTCAAGCAAAGCCTGGTAGCGATGCAGCGCTCTAGGACTTTTTCGAGAGTATCTAGAGCTGGATCAAAGTCATCTCCATATGGTGTGAAGTCATCCATGTAGACTTCCAATCCATCATTAATTAAATCTACAAAGATGCTAAGAACAACCCTTTGGAATGTGGCTGGAGCATTACATAAACCAAAAGGTAAGACTCGATAAGCGAACGTTCCCCAGGGACAAGTAAAGGTAGTCTTATCCTGGTCTTCGGGGTCAATCTGAATCTGATTGTATCTGCTGAAGCCGTCCAAGAAAGAAAAGAATTTCTTGCCTGCTAAGGTGTCCAATACCTGATCTATGAATGGGAGAGGGAAGTGATCTTTTTGTGTGGCTTTGTTTAATTCTCTATAATCGACACAGATCCTCCATTTCCCGTTCTTTTTAGGTACTACCACGAGTGGAGAGACCCATTTGCTGTCAGAAATAGGATAAATAAAATTAACATCTAAAAGTTTCTGAAGCTCAGCTTTTACAACATCTTTTAAATGGGGGTTGAGTTTTCTTTGCGGTTGACGAACAGGTCTTGCATCTTTCTCGATATAAATATGATGTGTGCATAGCTGGGGATTAATCCCTTTCATATCGGGATAGTCCCATGCAAATGCCTCCCGATACTTTCGTAACAGCTGGATGAGTTTTGTCTCTTGTTTTGGTGTCAGATTAGCGTTAATATTTAAAGTTTTCCCCGGTTCAATTTGCACTACTTTGCTATTAGCGACAGAAGTCACAGGTATAATTTGGTCATGTTCGTCTTTCAGGGGATCCTCCTCTAATTCGTTATCAAATGCCGCTTTTATCATAAAACATTGTGTATACGATGTGGATTCTGTTTGATTAATGAATTTATTGATGGCATCGTCTTCCGTTTGATCTTTGAAATCTAGCGCTTCCTGGACTGTTAATGGGGGTCTAATATTGTCAGTGATATATGAGGCAGGGCGCAGATTGGTCAGTGATATATGAGGCGTGATGCTTGGCTGCGCTGGAGGGTACAAGATTAAATTTTTGATATCCGGCCCTCTGGTTATGGTCATGTTTCCCTGCCGGCAACCAATGTAGGCGTCAGCAGTAGCGAGCCACGGTCTACCTAGAATTAGCGGATGTCCATCTAGTCGGGTTTTTGGATTAATTATCAGGAAATCAGTCGGGTATTCCCAGGAGTCCACTGAAACCATGACATCATACAAGGTGCCTTCTGGTCTTATTACTGATCGGTCAGCTAGTTCTAACAAAGTGGAAGTAGGTTCTACCGATGTAATTCCGAGCTTCTGGCAAGTCGATGTTGTCAGGATGTTAATTGCAGCCCCTATATCAACTAAGACGTTGGTCAAGGTCTGCCCACAGATTTGAACAGTGACAATTGGGTTTCCAGGGTCCTCGTATTTAACTGGTGTTTCTTTCCCTGATAGGAGGTCGGATAAGGTGCCGACTACCTGGACTCTTGGGTTAGAGGTTACATTTCTTTTTGATTTTCTGCTACACAGGTCTTTTATGGTTTTTGCATATATGGGGATATCCTGTATAGCTTGAAGGAATGGAATTCTTATATATAAGTTTTGTAGTTCTCCCAGAATATCAAAATCTGGATATTGTGTTGGTCGTGGAATGGCCAATCGTTCTGGGAAAGGTGGAGGAGATGTAATTACTTGCTGATGAGCCTGATCTTTATTTACATCTTCCTGTTGTGACGGCTGTTCTATAGGTAACTGATCTTCAATGTGAGTTGTTCTATGTCCCTTGGTTTCTATTATTCGCCCAGATCTTAACTGAAGATCATTGCACTCCTACAGATCAGATTCAATCTCTGAGGATTCTATAATTTGAAGAGATTGAACTGGTCTATTATTTGGATTGGGGTTGGGTTGGGTTGGGAGCTGCGGTCTCAGGTTAGGCTGGGGATTTTGTTGTAAGGCTAGCAGAGTTGGTTGAGGGAGTGGAATTGATCTTGCTGGCTGATATGTCGATCTTGGCCAGTTTGTCTGCCAGGGTGAACCTTGCGAAGTAGAAGGGGTCCATTGCGGAGGATATGAATTATTCTGCCAATATGGTGGGGGATAAGGGAAGTTTGGCCAACCAGAGTGGTTCATCCAAGGATTCGGAGTAGGAAACATTTGAGGTGACCAATTCGAAAACGGGCGCTGAGACTGGTTTTGCCACATATTCTGTTGCTGAGCATTGAACTGCGGGGGTTGAAAAGAAGAGGAGGGGTCTGAAAACATACCAGATTGCCTTGGCTGCTATTCACGACGCTGGTTAATAAAATATGCTGATTCTGGCTCCTCTTCTGCTTCTTTGTATACTGCCTTCACACCAGGAAGTGAGGGGCATCTTTCAGTCAAGTGGTCCTTGGTACAGATAGCACATGTTTGAACTGTATCGAGCGGGCATTCCTTGTGGCTATGTTTCTTCCTGCATCGAGGGCAGAAAATCGCTAGATTCTGTTCCGCCTCTGCTTGCTTCTGTTTAGCCTGCACAATATCAAGCTGTGTAGTTAATGTCCCCAGGATGTCAGTTTTAAAATTTTCTAGCAAATTTCCAAGTTCCACACGTGTTACTCCCTCTGTTGATGTTCTGTTATCTCTGGTAAAGCGATCATATTCTGCTGGTTTTATCCTTGTGCTGCCTCTTGAGCTCCTGATACACAGATCAATGATGTCAGCGAAATTTTCCTGATAAATGTCTCCTTTTCCCATAATATTCAAAGTTTCAATCCATTGTTCTTTCATACCTCTAATTAATGCGGTTTTCAATACGTTATCAGGCAGAGGCAACGATGCATAGGGAGATCTTTGCAAGTTATATTGGAAACGTTCTACATATTCTTCTAGAGTTTCGTTTGGTCTGGCTGACATTTGAAAGATTTCATCTTTTAGTTCTCTTGACCTACAGTAATCCTGATATTTCTTTAAAAAGGCTTCTTTCATTTGATCCCAATTGTTAATAACCCCACCACCTAAGCCCATAAACCATCTTAAAGCAACCCCTTTTAATGTGGAGGGGAACAATTTTAATTTCTGGGGATCGGTAGTGTAATCGTATCCTCTACATAATACATCAAATTCGAACAAGAATGCATCTGGATCTTCTGATGTAAGGCCATGAAATGTGGGGATATGCTGGAGAGGGATGGCTTTCATGGGCGCATTTGCTGCAGAATCTACTATAGGATATTGCAATGTGGAGGTCTGGGTGTTTGGCTGATTCTGCGCCATGGGATCGAATATATGCCAGTAATCTTCAGGAATTTCCAAGAGAGTGTTCCTTGGTTGAGTAGGGGTAATCTTAACGGGGATTGTTTTGACAACACTCCCTTTATCAGGGATAAAGATCGTCCCAACTATCTGAGGTGAATGAATTCCTTCAACAAGGATTTTTGCAGCGCTTCCTTTATCCGAGCTACTTAAAGGCTGGTTTGGTTCAATAGGAGATCTAGGTTCCCCGATTTCCCCTGTTTCTCCTCCTCTTTTGCAAAGGTTACTAAGATTCCCTTCGTGCAATAGTCCAGGAGTCAAATTTTCAATTTCTTGAAAGTCCCGCTCCTCTGTTTGACTGTGCACCTCAGCAAAGGCTTCAGATGGTGATTCTGAGGCCTGAAGGGAACTAGTAGGCTGTTTAGAATTGATTTTCCTATAACCTACTGATGGCTGAGATTCGGCTTTCTTATAGATTTCGTCTATGAAGGTTGTTCGTCCAAGGGTCACCGACCCCTTGGCTTTTTCGACTTTAGATGGAGGCTTCTGATTTTTTTTCTGGCTTTTTCTGCTTAGTCATGCACTCCAATTAAACTGCTAAATCCTATTTAACCAATCAATTCTTGCTGGGAAGGCGGACGGTGGAGCAGGGATTTTACATGCTCCGTACGTAGGTTCTTACCTTCCATTTTTAAAATCCAATTCCCCCCTAGCAGATTCGCACACTACCCTGTTTAAAAAACAAATGGCTATACCCTTCCCTGGCAACGGAGCCAAAATGTAGAGCTGTAACAAGGGCCTTTTTCACCTCTAGTTATCTCACATTACAAGTCAATCCGGGAGTGTTTTGTTATTGTAAAGGGTATCTCAATTTGAGGCTATTTTTCAGAGTAATGCTTAGTAGTATAGGTCTAAGAAATACAAGAGTAAACGGATGCTAAGCTATGCTAAATTACTTTTGCATAAAGAAATCATGCACGGCAACTTTTTCAGTCAAGGGTACGAAAGCAGTAACCCATCCCTCTAGAAACTGATGAAGGAAAAGGAATTAGAGTATGGATCATGGATCTGGGAGCATAATAGCATCTGCTGTGTCTCACGACAGCCTTGATCCTCCTCCCACACCAAACCAATGAATGCAAGTAAAAAGGAACAGCAAGAAAGCAGAATGGAACAACAATTCAGGAAAGGAACAACAGTAAAAAGGAACGGCAGGAAAGAAACTAAATCTCACGAGTTCAACACTCTCAATTCTTGGCATCAACTTACATACAAAGGAAGAGCAATCTTTTCTACAAGTAGACAGTTTAATCAAATGGAACAGCAAATCACCATAAACAGGAAACGTCAATCATATATAAACATAATCTGAAACGATTACCAGTAGTCCACTACTCCAACCATATGTAGCTGAAACATTCCACTTATAAATTCTGTAACGGAAGTGAACAACTTAGAACAATGTTATGTGACCAATTCCGGAAATATGATGTAAACTTGTTACAAAGATTTACAAAAGGAAAACTACTGATGAACAAGTATGGAACAACATGTACGTATATCAGATTATTGAGAGAAATAAACAAACCACACGAAGCCAAACTGTAATGATACAATCAGCCAGTGTCCGTTGGAGCTAGGCCCTTAGCTTCCAATGGCACACCGCCGTAACTTACTTCAGATGCAGGGGGAAAGTAACGCCAAATATATTATATTAACGCATCAATGATAGTACAGTAAAACTAAGTCTCAAAGAGACTCGATAGTCTGAGTTTAACCAACTGTGCAGCTTATAAACAGAAAGTAAAAATACAAGATACTCTAGCCGTCCCTGAAGTCTTCAATGCTGCCCCTTTTTATACAAGTAATGGCGGAGTTAACTAAACAACAAAATAATTGAACGTAACGATCCCTCAGGATCAAAGATCCTGAGGGATCTGTTAAACTGTTAACTCCTTTCTTTTCTCTGCCTAGCCTTCCAAACTGACAGTCCTTCATCTCGTCCCGGATTGATCTGCCTTAATTTACTCGCCCTGGTCTGGACTTTATTTGGTTTTAGAGGGACAGCCGTTATCTTCTCATGGAACTCTTGTTTTGCACCGCGCCTTCCTACTTTTGTCTTTTCCTGCATAAAGAAGATAACTTTTAGTGATTGGGTCATTCATACTTATTCTCATTGCATTCTCCCTATTGTATAACAAAGAAAAGGTTACAACTATTGTGTGAAACACCACTAAGTTATTCGTTAAAACATACCTGTCCAATGCTCTACACACCCCCCGACTTACTCTGTTTCATGGCCTCATGAAAACGTTATAATTGACATGGAGAGCTGTAAGAGAATAGGCGAGAGAGGGCACCTCGTGAGGAGGTCTACAACCATGGTGAGCAACCAAATTATCAAAGAATTGGTTCAATTGATCTGCAGGCATATTATACAAGGCCTGGTACCCAGGTGCAGGGTGCCAAATAATTGGGCTACGGAACCGGTATCCTAACCAAGACAGCCCAGCACGCAGGATGTGCTGGCCGTAAAGGGCCAACCATTCAGCAGCCAGCTCAAAATTCTCGTATTTGAATGGCTCCCTGAGCTGGATGCTTGTGGTAGAAATCCGATAGCGGAATTTGGCAGATTCCAGGGCAGAATCCTTAATAGCCAGAAAGTATTCCAAGCTATTTCGTATCAAACCCTCATGCATGGGCCCTAGCAGTTCTATGACACCCGGGGTTCTCATAAGGCGTTTGTGTGATTGCCATAGTTGAACGAGGTCTCTAGGCTCGGCTCTAACCCATAGATGTAGGCTGTTCTCCTACCTCTGGAAGGCATTGTAAGCCCTGAGCCACTTCAACTGATTGACCCCAAATGAAACAAAGGCTTGTAGCTGTATATCTCCCACAAAAGGGCCAGGGTTTAAATCAGTTTCCTGCTCAAGCACCATATTGTGCAAATAGAATTCGCATAGTGACCGTTGGACCTTAACCCCATAATGTTTACAACAATCAATAAAATCATTAACAGTATTAATCTGAATGGGGGCACCTGCCCTGATGGCTTTTATTTTCAATCTTAAGTATCTTTCAAGGAGAAATAAAGCATAATTCTTTGCAGGGGCCCTGCAAGTCAAAACATCATTATACAGCGAACATACAGTGTCCAATTGTTTAATAACAACATCTAGTCGACGTGTTACCTTGGCAACCTTTTCCTGTTCCTTCTGCCATCCTTCAAAGGCCTGACTCTCTGATTGACTCATGTTCCGCAGTTGCTGCTGCAGTTCTTCATGTTTTTCCCGAGGGATCATTTGTTCCCTTAACTGCTCAGCTTTCTGCTGCAACTCCTCGTATTTTTCTCGAGGGATCATTTGTTCCCTTAGCCGGTCAGCCTCTTGTCGGGCCTGCTTCATCTCGCGATGCAAGGCCTTGGTTTTTGGATCCATTTTCCATGATTTCTCAGAGGCAGGGAGTCTTACCTGGACCTTCCTGTTTCGCTGCCTGGAATTCGTATCCCGAATTATCCCTAAAGGTGATGCTTCAGCTTGGACTGCTTTGCTTTCCCTTTCTTTCTTAACATGAATAAAGGGGTACGATGGCCCCTTTGTAAATGGAATGTCGTCTTGCGGCTCAGTTTTGATTGGAACGGCAGCTGGTCCCAATGGGCTACTTGGAACAACAGTCTGTTCCTCAGCGTCAATAGGGACGGAATTCTGATGTTCCATACCAGATGGAACGGAATTTTGTCCCTCAGTGCTGGTTGGAACAGCTGTAGGTCTATCAGCGGAGTATTGACCTACAAGGCGCCTATAAGCCCCTTGCCTTCTCATATGACAGGACCCTGCTACATTTGTTCTTATTTTTCTCCTTATAGTCCTCCTTATTCTCAGACTGGCTTTCAAACTTCGAATTTTCTGCCGAAGCTGGGTTATAATATTCAACAGCCTCTGCTGTTTCTTTCTCAATTTCTTAATTTCCCTTGCCTCGGCTATGGGTGCATGAGCGGCCCTCAGTTCTGCTCCTCTTTCATCGAGGGTTTCTTCTGGCATTCTGGGAACGGACTATTCCCGACAAGCATTTTCATTCTCCGTGACATCAGCAGGTGGGTTTTCTCCCGGTGTCTTGGGAACGGGTTGTTCCTGGTTGGTATTTACATTTTCCTTGTCAACAACGGGGGGGTTTTCTCCTCCTGCCATTTCTTCATGCAATTCTTCATGCGCCTCTTCCTCGGAGGGTCCTTCAAGAGGGTCTGCTGAATTGGAAGGTGAAGCATAATCTCCCAGGCTGGCCAAGATGGTGGCCAGCTCTTCTTCTCCCATGGGGACTTGTGGAGGGTTGTCCCCCAATTGTCCCATCTCCTCCTCCTGAATTGGCTGCTCAGTGGCTGCCTCCGGATAGCTGGCCTCGGCCTCAGAGTCAGAATGTTCATTTCCTTCCTCAGCTTCTGCTCTACTCTCAATTTGTTCCTCATTTTCTCCCGAGGGTTCCTGTTCTGGCACTGGTGGTTCCTCTGTTATTTCGATCGGCTGGTCGATGCTTAGCTGAATTTTCTCCAGCCTGCCTCTTATCCTTGCCAACCGAGCTGACTTCCTACGCCTCTCAGGCTGTTCAGGTGTGCTGGCCACCTGTTCTTCCACCACCACCTTTCTGCGTTTTTCAGCTTGTTCTGGCGTGCCAGAGGAATGCCTACGTTTCGAGGCAGCACGTTCTTCTGTGGCCAGTTCCTTATGTTTTTCTGCATGTCCAGATGCTCTAGAGGAACGTTTTCATTTTACTGACTCCGTGCATTTCATGGGTTGCTCGGGTGTATCCGAGGGATGCTTGGGTTTTGGCGATTCTCTGGGCTTCTTAGGTGCTTCAGAGGTACTAGCGGGGTGCTTAGCCTTTGGGGATGGTGATGCCACTCCCCCTCCCATTGTTGTGATAAGCTCCCCCCAGCTACTCTGCTGCTGAGTGAGATTGTAGCTCACTATCAGGTGAATCAACCCATGGTGGCTAACCACTACGTCTTCATGGTGTGCCTTTTTCAGGCACCGAGAGGCATCATGCAGTAATGAATTTAACAATGCAGGGAGGTTCACAGAACATTTTCCTTTTAACACAGCCAGGAGCTTAAGGTGACGCGGTCTTACCACATCTTTTCGCCCCTCGCAGGTGATGTAGCTATGCACTACCTTTTCCAATTCACTCCAAGGTTCTCCTAGCGTTGCCGGCAGCACTCCCTTTCCCTTCACTGTCAGATTCTGTCCTTCGTCTCGGAAAATTTCTATGGTCTTTTGCAATCTCTCTTTCTTTCTCGTCCATATTGGTCCTGAGGCTGGTAGTCCTGTTACTTCCGCGATTATTTCCTTCGTGACCATTATCTGCTTTCCACCTACTACGGAGTGTTCTTCCTGCAAATTCTACAGGAATTCCATGGCCACAATTTCATTTGATTCGCGCAGGCGGCTAAAATAATTTATCCACCCCGCCCTTTCTAGGATCTCCCGAGCGGCTTCGAAGACTACTAGCTCATTGGGCTCGCTTCTGATAGCCTTGCCTCCCATGGTTCTATTTCTGGATCTAGATGGAACAGCAATTTCCTGTCGCAAAGAATGTAATCGCAGCAAAAAAACACAGAGCATGCATGAAAATGGCTTGTAAATAACAAATTTTTGCAAAAATAGCATTGTCATGCCGTTAACCCATATCGTACCTTCGTACCATATCATTTCCGAATGATGTGCTAACACGTGGCCGGCGGAGTAATGAGGTCACCTCCCCCCACGCAATATGATAGGCTGTCCCAGCCGTCAAATGGAGGAGGGGCCGCCATCTTGTCACCAAGTCATAAAGGAGCAGCATATGGAGGTTTGCCATGTTTCAGATTAGACAAAGAAATACCGAGATCGAGGCAAAGGGTAGATCACGTTTTGTATAAGCCTGCGTAATGTGATGAAAGACAGGAGGATAGGACATTTGGCACTCATATAAAGTCTGCGGTAGTCATAGTCAATACCTTTGCCATGATTGGTGGTGATAGGTATTCATGCGACGTATCCATCAAAGTGTAAGATATAATTATTACGAGGATAGAAAGAAGTATTTGATATGATCCAAATTGGTGTATATATTATGACTCCGATACCATTAACAGAGCTCTGCTGCCGACAGGTGTGCATAACCTTGGCAGAGTTGTTTATTTCACCCTGGAACCATGATCCTTTGTGTATTTTTGAAGAGCAATTCTTGTCACAATGCAGGCCATCATGCTGGCTTGGTAACCAGATAACCATGATGCCATTCACCAGAGAGGCGTGAAACGTGGGCAGGCCGGCTCGTAATGAGACCCCCTGTTCCAAGGTTTGTTTATGTAGTGAACCCATTGGACCATATCCCTGGTGTGGTGGCCATGGTGGGAATGCCACTTCGCTTCCACTCTTATGATCATAGTAGGCTGGTTCTTTAATGAAACCCCCTATCCTGCATTTGACAAATAATTTCTTTTTATTTTGCTTTTGCTCTTTTTTCTTTTGAAACAGACTTTTGCTCTTGTGTAATTACACATAAGGGTGGTTCAG